>SCLH01002199.1:56154-103218 GCA_004367855.1 Oikopleura vanhoeffeni | reverse complement strand
TCTGGTCACCTGATTCAGTACTGAGAGACACTTTGGTTGAAAAAAGGATATGAAACATATCATATGTTTACAATTTAATCATCAAATATCTCTCAAAATAAACTGTTAACTAAGCTAGGAACGGCAAAAAAGTTTTGCTCAACATTTTTTTTAATTATGTTCAAAATGTAGCCCTTGAAAAATATCACGATCATTAAAAAAAATTAAAAAATTGTCAGCTACTGCTCAGAAATGAAAACCCGTTTTTGAGCAGTAGCTGACAATTTAAAAAAAATTATGTTGTCCTGAACGATATATTTTTTTAAAAGCTACAGATAAAATATAATTTAAAAAATGTTTAGCAAAAAAAATGTTTTGTCTATGAATCATCCGTATTGAAAATACTGTATTTTGCATGAGTTAAACTCATTGAGTTTGCTTTTTGAACGAACTTTTTGGTGAACTTTGGTCGATTATGGCCATGTTCTAACCAATAATTGAAAGTAAACCACAATTTTAATCGAACGGGTTAATTTCAATACCACAAGAATGATTCGTTAAAAGATTTTCAATCGATATAATTATTTAGGTATTTCCATGCGCTGTTTCTTGGCTGCTGGATGAATACAGATAAAAATGAAATTCTCCTTCCAGGAATTTCAGATCAAATGCTTGACATTTTACTAGGACAGGGATATACTGTAATACAGTAACTGTATATCATATACATAAGCCATCTAGATCCGAGTTGAAAGCAAAACAATTACCGCTTTAAAGGCTTTTGCTTTGAAAAATGCGTAGGCGCAAACAGTCTATCAATTTGAAGAAAAAACGTGTGCAATCAAAATTTTATGTCGTAAAAATACAAATTTTGTTTATTTTTTATAAATTTTAACCAACTGGTTTCAATGCAAAAATAAAATTTTAATCGAAAAATGAAAAATTCAGTGAATTTTTATTTCACTTATACTGCTGATTTTCGGATACGCACTAATAGCAAATTTTCAAAAAAATTGATCAAAAATGTATATAATATAATACAGTATATTTCTAAATGTTTGCTAACTTGGAAAATTGTCATTCCCGTTTTTATTTTCCAAACAATAATGTAAATTTTGAATTTGATGGTCCAAAAAATATTACAACCTAAGGTATAAGTGAAGCCGCGTAACGCTGAATAAGCTTATTTTGTCTGCGAAGCGTTGATTATACACATAATATCAACTTGAATTCGAAAACATCAATATACGACCGAAAAATTTATTCAGTTCATGGCTCATTATCTAGAAAACCCTCATTTCATAGTTTTTTTTTATTTATTATTTCACTAATTTTAGTGGTAATTATTTAGGGGCCACAACTTGTTACTCACAAGCAAAATGGAGAATTCTTCATTTTGCTTTTCGTGTCAATTTCATCCACATTAACGTTAAATTTGTATGGTAAAAAATGAAAAAAAAGTAAAATTTGTCTCAATAGATGATCTATTATAGATCAGGGAAAATTTTCAGTTTTTGCTGAATTTTACTAACGAAACAATTTTTTTCGCCATTTTGCTTCTGAGTTTCTACATTTTATATTTCGCCATTTTGATTGCGTTCCATTATTTATTGCAATTTTCTATTTGAATAGCGTCATACATGTAATTATTAATATAATTATTAATATATGTAATTTTTTGGGATGTTTTTTGAAAAAAGTCATCCAACTGATCATTTGAAGTAGCAGTTTTTAAATTTTCACTTACTTCGAGGTAGGCAGGGCAAAAATCGAGCAGCTCAGATTTTGTAATTTTTCGGAGCACTTATAGTTTCTGCCCGTTTTTCAAAAATCGGCATTTTTCGAAAAAAATTTGCCTATCATTTGGCTTGTAATTATTCTTGAATTTATTTAAAAAATTACAAGCCAAAAAATAGGCCATTTTAAAAACAGTTTTGTGTTTTAGAACACTTTCCTGATAAAATTTAAGAAAAAATTTTAGCATAGATAATTTGTATTCATGATTTCCTAGAACATTTAGGAGTGGGTGTCACAGGTTAACCTTGTGAGCACAGAGCCACGAATTTGGTGGCTCTAGGAATACCTAAAATCATCGAAAAAGACAAAAACTGGATCGCAGGAATCTTTTGTGCGAGGTACGGGGGTGGAGAAAGAATTAGATTCGGGGGGGGTTTCAGAAATAAAGATTGGGTTTTTCGATGTTTGTGTTCCGGCGGATTACGGGAGGTGATTTTAATCAGGGATTTTGAGCCTGATTGGTTCCTTCGGCGTTAAATTATTTCGGGAGACGGGATAGCAATCAATGTGAGATTAGCGCAGGTTTTTAGGAAGTCTTTTGTGCGGGGATGGGCATAACCAGTTGAAATAAATTTATTGGAGGGGGTCGTGGGCAGAGATTGTTTCGTGAGAGCTAGAAGTGATGTAAATTGTCTTGCGAAGTATTCACGGATGAAAAAAAGTGTATGTATAAAAGGTGAATGTTAACCAATCAAAGCGATTTGTCCAGCAGTGTTGGTTACTTCATGCCGATTTACTCGAAAATGAATAGAAAAAAAGGGCTAATTGTTTGGGTAGGGGAAAAATAGAACATTTTTCGATGCAAAAATCATTGATTTTTCAATCAAAATTTTTGAGCTTATTAAGAAAATTACTTTGTGATTTATGGAGAGTTAAAGTCAAAGCGGAAAAAACTATGACGTGTAGGACAAAACCTGAGTGGACCAGATCTTGCTGCCAGTTGGTTTTCGACAGAGAGATCAAAAATTGTGAGGACAACTGTGACCGTGTATCACGTGATATTGGTCACCTTGCTGGGTGGTGGTGCTCACTAGTTTTTCTAGAACTGCAAAATTAAAATCTAGAATATTGAAATGTCGAGATGCAAAAATATGACCTTTCAACTTCCTTATTGCAGACAAAATTTACACAATTTCCAACTGACCTTAAGGCTTTCCGGTGTGAAACATTCAAAGGAGAGCACAATTGTTGGCTCTGGTGCCTTGGCGGAAAACCCTTTTTATATGCTCACAAGGCGTTAGAGTGGGGTGTCGCGGATTTGAGCTCTTCCAAGGTCATTTCCGCCACTAGCAAAGGTGATATTCCCAAAACATTTGTGACTAACAGAACCACCTTCGCGCGTATCTTTGAATTTAACAGTAATCTAAACCATCCCACCTACGGCTTGTGAAAGCATCTGAAAAGAACACGCAGTTCGTACCTACTCATTTTTCATCATTTTTTATTAATTTTTGTGTGGAGTGTCCGGAGAAGCCGAACAAATAATGCAAAATTGCGTTGGTTTTAAATTTAGCTTGTCGGCGGCAAAAAACAAAAACAAACAAATTATTGTTTATTTTGATTTAAATTGGAAAGTGCGCTAATTTTGGTTTTGCTTTTGAGCGGCCACCGAGTTATAAATGCACCAAAATCCTTAAAAGTGGTTTGTATTTTACGGAAAAATTAATATTTTGAAGCAATTGTCTTCTGTGTTCTAAACTTTGTCAAAATTTGAGGCTCAAAATTGAAAGTTGACGGATGGCCCACAAGAGACGCCGGAAGTAAAATTTTCAGAAAAAACTCTCTAGTTTATTTCAAACACAGTCTTGTGCTTTTCGATGCAGTTATGAGGTTACAAAACTGTATTCATTAAAACTGATGGAGGAGAAGCTTTGCCTGAGCCTCCCAAACTGACCATTTTTAAACAATTTGGCTAAGACAATGGAAAAGTTGACATGGCCTTCAAGAGACGCCGAAGCAAAATTTTGAGAATTCCAGTAGTGTTCAAACTTGTGCTTCAGTATGATATGAATGTCGAAACTGTGAGTAGCTTTTGCCTGAGCTCCCCAAACTGACTGTCATTTCAAGAATTATTTGGGTTTTTCGCGTTTTTTGGCCGCTTAAAGCAAATGTAAGACAAGAAGGCGCTTTTGCATTATTTGTCAGGCTTCTCCGGAGCCGTGACACAAAAAAATTAATTAAAAAATGATTGAAAATTGAAGGATAGTACGAACTGCGTGTCTTTTTAAGAAGCTTTTTTAAAAGCGTAGGTGGATTGTATCAGATTACTGTTAGAAGTTCAAAATGTACCGCGAAGGTGGTTTTGTTAGGTTACAAACTGGTTTTTGGATATCAGCTTTTTGCTTAGTTGGCTGGAAGATGGGCTCGGAAGATGGCTCAAATTTGCGTCACCCACTCCCTTATAACGGTGTTCTATACGGCAGCAATTCAAAAAGTCCATTTTGTCCGTATAGAAAGGGAGAAGCGGTCGTACTCTTTTGAGGGTACTTTGAGGTGTAAAATAGTACGAAATTGCTAGGGAACACTCAGAAAGCATAAATTAATTGAACAAAAAACAAAAACAAAAAAAGGTCGAAATTTTTTGAGAATTTTTCTGAGTAATTTTATGTTGGAAAACATTGAAACCCAATTTTCGACCAGAAAAACTGAAAATATCAAAAAGCTGTAGACAGATTTTCTTCTCGGCATCACCCAAGCTTTAATTGATGGTACTTTCAACTAAATCCGACGACTTATTTTTCGAGTTTTCACTTCCGGTTTACAAAAATGCAATTTTCTAGAATTGAACACAAAATTTCAAAAATCTAATTCCGCTTAAGGGAGTGGGCGTCGATAATTATTGAGAAACTTAGTATCAGAAAGGTATCCATTTTTTTAATACGTTTTTTTAATACCAGCCTCAAAAACACCAAAAGCTATCTCCTCCTTCATTTCACATGATTTGTTTTTCTAATTTGGCACGCTGGCCTAATATATGAATACGGAGGGGATGCGATTTTTTTAATTCATGCTTCAACTAAATGACAAAGCTCAGCGCTAGATTCTAATCGCGTTTTTTTGAAATTTTGTCTTGGGCTCTCTGAAATTGCTTGTGGATTTCAGATTTTTTCCAAAATTTTACGAATATTTTTGAGAAGAACAATGAAAAATTGAATTTAAATTTTTTTTTGAGAAATATTGAGAGCTCAAAGTGTTTATTCGCAAAATTAATAGTTATAAAACATTTATAGATCGAAAATGGTACTTTTCATTCTAAATCCTCTTTTATTCAACCGTTAATTTCAACCCCCGAAAAACCGACTTTTCTTCGAAAAAAACTCAATGCCAAAAAAATTTCATAAATAAAAAAACTTGGCAGAAAATTTTCTACAAAATAGGTGTATCAAAAAGTACTATACTTGAAGCTGAGATATCGACGCCCACTCCCTTAAGGGGGTACAGTTCACTATGAAAATTTTTCTGTTAATTTTAGAANAAAGACCGGAATTGAGCCATTTTTGGCCGAAATTAGAGACCATTTTTCTTGGTAACCACACATCTGACTTTCAATTTTATTATATTTATACGATGAACTTATGTGGGACTTGAATCCGGCCGAGCCATTTTCGATACAAATGTGAATTAAGGGGGTAGCGATCGCAATCTTCCTAGGCATCAAAGTGCCATAGAAACATTGCAGCCGCTACCTCCTTAATTTACATTTGTATCAAAAACGGCTCGGCGGGATTAAAGTTCCACATAAGATCATTGTATAAATAATATAAAATTTCAACTCGGATGTGTGGAAACCGAGAAAAATGGTCTCGAATTTCGCTCAATAAAGGCTCATTTTCGCTCTTTGAAGTCTCCTAGTCGCCGAACTAGACGTCTTTAGAATGCGAGACTACCATCATTGTGATTTGCTTGGCCGAATTAGTCTAGTCTAGAATTAACAGAAAAATTTTCATAGTGAACTGTACCCCCTTAAGGGGGTGGTCGTTGCAAAATGAGACTCTAGAAACAAATTTTCCACTTTCGATATTTTTTTAGGATGCAAGATTTTAGTTCAAATATATCAGAAAGAGGTAATATTTGGTTCAACGATTTGTACTTTTGCGTCACTTGGCCATTGAAAACTTCGTCTTTAGCCTTAAAATGCGACGACCACCCCCTTAAATGACCGAAACATATTTCTTCTTCTTTTCTGAAATTTATACTGCATTCTGAAATTTAACCTAGGAGTAGTAGGAAATTGAAGAGCGAAAACCTCGAAATTAGGCGGTTTTGGGCAGTTCTAGAAAATACTGGTCCGAAATTCAAAAATATAATTCCGTTTAAATACGAGCAATTGTTTCCGTGGTTCATGCAAAATTTGAGTGGAATCGTATGTGAGCTCTAGGAGGAGTAAGAATTTTAAATTTTGATTGGGTGTTCTAGACCTCGCTGCATGGTGGTCACCAGGGTCGGCCAAAAATTATTCTGATAGATTATTTTAGTAGATCAAGGATAGATCTATTCTATAGCTATTCTCAAAAGTTTCCAAGCAGTTTTGTATTCTGGTAAATTGGAGTACAAAAGTAAATTTTTGCGACCGCTACCCCCTTAACGTACTTGCTTAATTAAAGATTTTTTATTTTTTGTCGTTACTGCAAACGAGTTCTCGGTGTGAATGATGCAATTTAACTTGTACTTTATCAGCCCCTTTCCATCGAGCTGTTATTTTCAACATATTTTTCGATCAAAAACGATGTAATTTATCAGAAACATATGTTCATAATGACTTACAATTGATAAAAAAGGCTATCACATGGCACTATTCTAACAAGCATTAATTAATGACTTTAAATACATTGATGAATTAATTAATTAGTTACATGGCTGTTAAAAGTCTAAAAATTATTATGAATTTTTCTCAAAACTGATCGAAAAATTGAGAAATAAATAATCGAATAAAAGATTCGTTTTAACCATAAATTAACGATTAGATAAAGAATTTTTTTAATATATGGATTACCGACCCTCAGAGTACAGATCCTAAATATTTGAATGATACAAACAACGCAAGATATTAGCACCCAATCAAAACTCTGGATTGCGGAATAGGCCGATTTAATTGGTCAGATTAAACCAATTAAATGCTCAGAATCAAATGAGTGATCCATATACTCTGAGGGTCGGTAATCCATATGTTTTTCAAATTCCAAATTTGAATAGGCGAAAAATCCAATAATCTACAGCATGTCACATTTTTTCCGTTCTTTATTTAGCACAATTTACTATCCGCCAATCAAAACGTTTAAATTTTGCAAAAACGTAGGTGCTTGCCAAATTTGAACGTTTTGATTGGTGGATAGTAAATTGTGCATAAATCAAGAACTGAAGCAAAAATGTGACACCCTGTAAAATTCTTAAAAACACGATTAAAAAGACATTTTTTTATGCCGGATTTTTATCCTAAAAACTCCTACAGTCAACTACAAAGTTTCCAGATCGAGTGTGAATATACTTTCTCCCCCTCAATAATCACATGCATCTAGAAGCAATTTAATTTGATATAAGATTTTGCGGGAAATTGCGCAGAAATTTGCACGCCTGTAATTGGCTACCATTTTAATGTTATTCTCCTTACCTCACTATGCATAAATGACTGAAGCCCGCGGAGTGCATGGTCTAAAAGTTTGTATAATATTTTTCTCTGTTCAATATTTTTTGTCGGAGATGATTTTTGAAAGAATAGAGGTAAAATTTTCTTGCTTATTTTTAAAGCTGTCAACGATGTTTTGAGGTATTTTTTTAATTTCTACTTTCTCTTGAAATTACCAAATGTTATGAAAAATTTCAAAGAAAAAACTTTTAATGAAATTGATCTGATTTTTGACAAAACTTAAACTAAATTTTTTGTGGAGTATAGCAATTTTATTATTTGTAAAACAGTAAAAACTACATTTTTTAACAAGCTTTCGAATTTATTTATTCATCTTCAGGTAATGTGTTAAAAGTAAAAACTTTTTGAAACAGAATTTTTGCAAGTGTTTCGTCATCTTTAATTTAGCAATCGTAGGCCTCGAAATTGCTAAATTAAAATCCTACGATTCTAGTGCATCTTTGCTAGTTACTTTGATTATACAAGTACAGAGTAAATTTTGTTTGTCAAATTTCGGTTGTTTGTTAAGAGTAGGTTGAAGTTGTGTTATACAATTTTATTGTTACTTTTTATTGTTACTATAACAATTGAGAAAATATAATTTTGGCGAAAGACTAAGTTACCGAATTAGATTTGACAAATTGATATGACATGTAAAACATGTGGATGTATACAGTACTGTTTACTATTAGATTTGCATCGAACTAGTTTTGACAATTTTATTTCAAAACTTAGATGAGAAGATTAGTACAACAAGTTAAGTTAGTAAAACATGTGGGTAGGAACAATATCTGGGAATTTTGGCCCAAAATAAATTTTTCCCGGTAGCGAAGAATATGCGATGTAGACTAACATTTTAAAATTAATGCTAAATTTCGAAAACTTTTTTCACTACGCCGAATGACGACGTTTCACAGAAACGAGTTTTCTGACCGTATTCAATCGCCATCGGAAAGTAATTTTAACGTTTTCAAAAAACGTTAAAATTTTTTTAACTTAGTTTCAAATTTGCATAATTCTAAATTTTTTCTAGATTGTCTAGAAAAAAATAAATTTCACCATAAAATTGCTTAGGTCTTCGTCTGAGTAGAAACTCATGCAGCAAAAAAATTATATTCAAATTTCGATCATTGATCGTATTTATATTGACTTTTCCACAAAACAGCCATTTTCACACATGACTAAAAATGGCTGTTTAGCCGAAACGTCAAAATAAAAACGATCTATGATCGAAATTAAAATATAATCGTTGTTTTGTGAGCGTTAGTGAGCAATAACATTTAGACAATTTTTTGAATTGTTAATTATCATCAGCAATAATTTTACATGAATTGTTTTGCCACATCAAACTTTCGATATCGTTGAACAATTCCCAATTACATTAAGAAAAAGAATTGCTTCTTTTTGATTAAATTATAAATATCAGCAAGAAAAAATATACAATGTTTTGTAAAAAATGAGTTTTTTTTAGTTTCAATTAATTCTCCAATTCTAAACATATTTTACGGTTAATCAGCAACCGTTAGTGGTTTTATACAGTATAATCTCTGCTTTTTATTCTGAATGTCGACCAAAAAACATCTTATAACTCTGATCGAAATATCAATTAAGGCAGCCACAATGACATTTCAGACAGGAATCAAACGTGTCTTAAATGTCATTGTGGCCGCTGTTGTCAATATAAGTACTCTAGCTAAATCGAACAAAAACAAACTCAAGGACCTATCAGCGACTCATAAATATTATATATTATTTATTTGATATAAATTATATCCCGACGCTTAGAGTATGCGTACAATAGAGAGGTGACAATTAATGAAGATAATGTTCAGGAATTGTTGCCCGCCGCGGACCAGTTCAACATTGAGGAATGGTTCAAAAATGTACCATTTTTTTTTTAAAGTTTTAGAACTTTTTAGTTTCATAATTTTTCGAGGAAAACAGTAGTAAACTAAGATTGAAAAACTTGGTTATATCTCGACGACTGAGAAATTCCACCAAAAAAATTAATTTAATAATCCTTGGTTGTAACAATCTAAAAAGTACTCATGTGAAAATTCCATCCAACATTTTATCATCAAATTTCTAGCAAAAATATATAATTATCAAAATATTTCTATTATCAAATGCCAGTGGTCAGTTATCGCTAGGAAACGCGGTTTGCGCACATTGAATTTGCTCACCGGATAAGTATGCCATGGCATGCCACGACTAGAGTATGTATTTTTTTGCTAGAGAGCAAAAAATTACG
Source organism: Oikopleura vanhoeffeni (assembly GCA_004367855.1). Classification (NCBI taxonomy): domain Eukaryota; kingdom Metazoa; phylum Chordata; class Appendicularia; order Copelata; family Oikopleuridae; genus Oikopleura; species Oikopleura vanhoeffeni. The sequence goes on along the minus strand of SCLH01002199.1, from coordinate 93,568 downwards.
TAGTGAATTTTTCTCTCTGAAATATAATATTCATAAAGCGTTACAGTCCTCGCTCTCAAACTGGTACAAATATCGAACCAAAAAGGTTTACAAGTTAGGGAAAATTCCTATTATTTTGCTTAGAAAAATACATTGTTAATTAAAATGGCATTATTTTGTAGTTAAATTCGAATTTAAACGACTAAGTTTTGTGTAAATTATACACTTATCGGATACAGCCAGCAGTTGTATATCATTTTTTAATTACAAATGAAGTTTGCTTTGTTTTTGGATCTAGAATTATAAAATTTAAACGAAAAAATGTATTCAATACGATTTGATTTTTTTCTGCAATCATGTCTTTTGGGATTTTATTTGGGATAAATATAAGCAAAAGTTTTTAAAAACACCTTCACAAATTTGTACCGGTTGGAAACACATTGACCAGCTCCAAAAATTTGTTCAAGTCAGGGAAGCACATTTCCACTGAGTCTACGCCGTAAACTCTGCGGTAACAATTATGTACGAGGACTGTTCTGTCTTATATCTAGATCAGTGAGCAATTTTTTAAATAAAAAGCCATGTCAGATGAATCTAGTGGGCGTTTTTGTTATACATATTGTAAAAATTTTTCAAAAGCTTTTTCTGGACGCGGTTTTTTATTGATACACGTTATTTTGAATCATTTAAAGGGCATCGTTTACAAATGTTGTCAATTTCTCAAGACTAAGTTTCATTCATCGAACTGTGTTGGACTGCGCCGTTATGCACAATTTTACTTTTGCAAAGGACTGGAAGAGGCTGCACTAAATTACATATTGCAAAATTTTGAGAGCATAATAATGGAAAAATATAAAGATGAATTTTTGGAATTGACTGCCGATGAATTTTCCGAGCTACTCAGCTATGATGAATTGAATATAAGGAGAGATAAAAATTATGCAAGAATTATCATATTTTTAGTTGGTTCATTTGAATCTTATTTTAGCAAAGTACATAATGAACGCTGTTCAAGACTGTCCCAAAAGTGAGAAGATGGCCTATTAATGAGTTGATTTTTTCGAAATTTTACTAGTTTTGACAGTCATTTGAACATTTTGAAAAATCTCAAGTAACGGCTCCGATCGGCCAATCTAAAAAATGCTTGTAACAAGTCAATATTGTTTTTTCATGATATATCAGACAATTTTGAAGGAACTTAGTGAAAAATCAGTCTTCCAACGTATTCTAGATTTTTTTAAAATAAGAAAACCAGAAACCGAGAAATTGCAGTTTTATGTTAAAAAAATATCCTTTCTAGTTTTGACCGTGTTTTAAAATGTATTTAGAATATGCGCAATGTGGTTTACACCAAATGAAAAATTGTGAAAAATCAGTGGGACTCAGAAGTTCAACCATTAAACCTGGTATTTTGTCTGATAATACACACATACTACAGTTCCTCAAAAATTAATTTATTTTGTCGGGACTCATTATTTAATTTTTGTCATCAAAGATCATTCTGTGGAAGTTTCAGCCCTCTAACGTAAAAATTGAGAAAGTTCTATTTTTTCTAGACTATGCTTATAAGGATCTTACGATTTATGTCCGATTTTATACAATTTTTATGGAGCATCACCACGAAATAATAATCTATGAAATGATTATTCATCAAATCTTTCAGTGGCTTTTTATTTTAGTAGAAGCACTTTATTTTATAGAACCGTGAGACCATCACTTATTTTTTTTCTATATCAAATAAGTTAACTCGTAGACTCGATTTCTGCCAACTAGTTGCCATTGCAAAGTCCAAAAACCATCACGTGACCTTCAAATTTAGTAATAAGGTTTGTGTGTAACTGGAGGTCATTTTCGCGACTTTTTTTTCTTATCCCCATTAAATGCCTTTTTATTTGTTTAATTTTTTTTTCAATTGTGAAGCAAATTGGCTGAATTGTATTTCAAGATAATACAAATTGTATGTTGTTAATGAAACTTTGTATATATAATATATGGTTCAATTTATAAGAATGGCAACTAGTTGGCAGAAATTGAGTTTGGCTACAGATTCACTTCGGTCTACGAGTTAATGTTTACTATTCATCATTTGTGTCACCGGGCACTAACCCCTTAAAATATTTCTCGTTTTGCTCATTGTGCAAAATAATTGAGTGAAATATAATTTATATTTTTGAACAAATGATTAACTGAGTAGTGACCATTTTTTGATACGTTGTCCGAAATTAACCAACTCCCCTTTAAAATCGCTTTGCTTATTCAGAACGCTATCTGTGATATTTTTACCCCTATTTTAACATGAATATCTGATTTTATTTCGAAATTAATACTATTCACAACTTTTTTTTGTTCCAAAATTGTACAAGACATCACCATGTTTTTCTCAAATAAGAAAATTTAGTTACACAATTCACTGTCGAATCGGACAATTTTTTTTTATCAATTTATGTTTTTAATTTTCTACTATAGTAATCATAAGTTCTGTTCTAAGCGAGGGTTAGGGTTAACATGACGGTAGCAGAATATTAAAGAAATAAAAAGACGGTTGGTGAAAAAACCGACCTGACAAACGCCACGGAGTTAACATATACATTTAACCAACCTTTTATTAAAGGTTCATTTTAAAAAATGTATTTATTTGAAGTTTCGGTTATTTCATAACCTGGGCATTAATTGTACGCACCTGGGACCCGATTTTTTTACTGAACAAATGCGTTAAATTTCTTCGCTAATTAACACAATCTGCTCGAAAGAAAAATAATTCTCTATATAATTTACTCAGAACTCTTTCACTTTATGATTATTGAATAACCGAAACGTCAAATAAAAACATTTTTTAAAATGAATCTATAATAAATAATTATATCTAGAACAACTCCTCCAAAAATTTTACTTTAGTATTTAAAATTTTACTTTAGGTTAACCAAAGTGTCCCGTGAAAATGAGGATGAATCACTCGTGGCCACGCGTGGTACTCGAACTCGCGAGATAGAGATCACCCTCATTTTCACGGGGCACTTTGGTCGGAAAATGTTATACATTTTAATAATCTGCAATAAATTTTATCTCTGATATGAGAAGCGAAGAAGCCGCGTTTGACGCTATTATGCAGTGGATAGACCATAATCCTTCAGAACGTGCAAACCATATTATTACACTCCTTGGGAAGTTAAGGCTTGGCCTTATGGATACAGAATTTTTCATGCATCACGTCAGGGCCAATAAGTACATTAAAGAAATTGGAGAACCAGCCAGACCTCTCATTAGAGAAGCACTTCAGATATTACATCGTTTGGAATTAACAGATTCAAATTATCCAGGAATGGGTACTTTTTCGTAATGACACTGAGCTACACTCATTTTCAAATTATTTTTTTGGCGAGAAATAGACTATTTCAAATAGTTTAAAATTTGTCAATTGGCAAAATTTTTGATGACAGTATTTTATTCGTTAGAAATACTATGTTGGTTTTAATTGTCTTACCGCGCAATATTAGTAATATTATATTACGCATAGGGTGGACTCAATCGAACCATTCACGAAAATCTGAGGAAGCTTGGATTTTTGAAAAAAGTTTTTATCTTCGTTCTCATTGGCCAAAAATGAAAATAAGACCATTACAAGTCATAATTCATCACAACGAAATTTGGTCAGGTGATACATTTTCGATCGATCTGGAATTCCCATATTTTATATTTATGACTTGTGAAAAACAAAAATTTTACTAAAATAAATCACCCGAACTTGAAAAATATGCCCACCAAGAGTATTTTGAATTTATTGCATTTCCACAAGTTTAATACAATTATTTGATAAAAATCAATTTTATGTAATTTTTCCGACGGTCAGAAATTAAATATTCGAATTTTTACTCTGGTTTCTTTCAAGACCATGAAATTAAACAAACTGATATTTATAATTATTTCATAAAAAAAACAACGTTTCGGTTTATACCATATTGAAAATTATCCCTGCTGCGCCCTTCTGGACAAACGCGCCTTTCATAACATGACGCTTGTCCAGAAAGGCGCAGCAGGGATAATTTTCGATATAATCAAGCAAATACAGACATGCGAATTGCAAAAATCAAGATCTTAGAAACTAGAATTTTCATAATTTTGATATAAAAACAACTTCATACTTTCAAGATCGAGCGTGGAAAATTACCCCCCCCTCATTAATCACGTGCTTTTAAAAGCAAATTTATCGGATAAAAGATTTTGCGGGAAAACTTGCGCGTGCGTAATTGGCTGCCCTTTTTCACGTTATTCCCGTCAGCTCACTTTGATGACGCACCTTTTGCATCAAAAAACTGAAGCCCGCGAAGTGAATTGTAATCAAAATACAATACTAATCAAGGGTTCATCATCTTGTGTAGCTTAGTCGTGCGTGCTAGATGATATTAAATGCTCTCTGTGTCGCTTGCAAGACACGCTCGCTAGACGAGATATCCCAAATTAGTACAGCGTGAGTCTTTTCGAAATCTCCTCTTTTTTACTCAGACGGCTAGACAGCCAGTAAATGGTGAAAAAAGCGGAAGATTTAAACAAAGATTTGTTCTTCCGCAATTTAACCTGGTAAAAAAGTGGAAGATTATAAACTGTGCTCTAGACTTATTAACTTCAATAAATTTATTTAAAATAATTTAACAAAAATATTAAATTTGATATTAATCAAATTAAATTTGACCAAAATAAAAAAGAGAAAAAAAATATCGACGGAAAAATCCGACTTACAATTCTACTACAGTGTACTCTACTATAGTATACATATAATAATGAAAACTGATATTTTGATTAATAAAAATATTTATACAAAATTATTTCCCGAGAAATCACCCTTTTGAGACCAAGAAAACGTTATGTCCCGTCCTCGACTACCCCATGAGCTCTTACTGGCAATTGGTGGTTGGTCTGGTGGGTCCCCTACAAATTCGATCGAAGCATACGACTCTCGCGCCAACATGTGGGTAAATGTGACCAATAAAATGGAAAAATTTCGACTAGAAAGACCCCGAGCCTACCATGGCGTTTGTTCTCATAACGAATCTGTTTACGTTTTGGGAGGTTTTGACGGACAAAATTACTTTAATTCTGTTCGAAGGCTCGATTTGAGACTTTTTGAATGTTTTGAAGAACCACCCATGAACAATAGGCGATGCTATATTTCAAGGAGCGGATTGACACATATTTATTGTGAAATTTTGTGCTCTTCTAAAGACCAATTTCCGTCAAAAAATCTTTCAAGCTCAAATATCGGCAAAAGACCCTTTTTCGGCCATTTAATTTTGAACACTTTGTCGCTGAAGAGCCAAAACTGAGTAAACTTGATTTTTGGACACCTTGAGGTCAAAATACAGACCTTTGCATTCAAACTTTGCATCCAACTAAAAAAGCTCAATGGAGAAAAATTTTCCTTTTTTATCGGACAACCGGTTTCACCGGTAACCGGAGATCTATTATATAAGCATTTTCGGTATAAATTTTGAGAAAAAAAAATCGAATCTCGTTTTTTTTCTTCCGGGAATTCATCAAAATTATAGTTCAAGCAGTTAATGTGTAGATAATCGTGATCTAGAACGAAAAAGCATAGAAATTCAACCTTTCGGCTAATTTTTAAGAAAAAAAAATTCTGGGCCCACCGAGATTCGAACCTACCAAAAATTATTTTCGGTTTAATCCGGTGAACCGGATGTCAAAGCAACTTGATAAATTTCTATATTGAGCTTTTTTAGTTGGCAGTTGATGCAAAAAACATTTCTCGATTCAGCTATGGTTTTCCCGTAATAGTCATGAGAAGGGTGACCTCCTTTAAAAAAACTACCTTGGTGGGTACGGGAAAGAACGAGCGTGGCTTAACGTACCCAAATTGGTTCTGAAAATATGTTGAGAAAAACGCAACGTCATGATTATGTGTCATCAAGGTGGTTGAGAAATTTCACCGACTGCACTGGAGCACAGTGATAGGCATAACTTTATGCCACATTACATGTAAGTAGAGTCAGTACCGGGAGACTTATCTGCAACGAAACCGTCAGGACGGATTCTTTTTAGTTTTTGTAACGCGATCGTTGATACAACCAAAAAAATCAATAATAAATGAACCTTTATATCGGGTTTCAAGAAGCCCGAAAGGTTTTTTCATACTCATGGTCGGAATCATTATTTTTGAGAAAGTTTAACCCCATTAACTCAAAGAATCCGTACTGAGGTTTTGTTTTGCAGATAAGTCTCCCGGTATGACCCTACTTATGCGGTCTATCACTGTGCTCCACGTGCAGTCGGTGAAGTTTCTCAACCACCCTAATAACGCATAATCATGACGTTGCGTTTTTCAAACATATTTTTCATTCAGACCATTTGGGTACGCTAAGCACGCCCCGTGCTTTCCGTACCCAAATGACCTAAATAAAAAAAATTAATGCAGATCAATTTGGGTACGGAAAGCACGGCGCTGCTTAGCGTACCCAAATGGGTACACTAGACACCGACTCGAAAAAATATGATCCAAACATTTTGTCTTCAAATTTTAAAACTTTTGACACATATTTTTTGGGTTAATTATGCAGAAAGATGTATTGGAAGGCATCTTTATTCTTGAAATTCATTGTCATTGCTTGTCCACGATTACCTAATTGTTAGCAATTTGTGGTGAAAATTCCGGAAATTGTTGAAATATGACAAATTTTCACTTTGAAAAAATGACAGATGGCACATTCAGTCAGATAATATTCATTTTCACTGTGAGCACGACGAGTCGGTGTCTACTACTGTCAAATAAACATTTTAGTCAAAGGAATCTATTCCAGTTAGGGAATTTTATGATATCTAGGGCTCCCGACTGGGATCCCGAGCTTAAAATATGTCTCGATAAAATGGTCTTATCGATCTGAGCACTCGGTGCCGCTGTTTTAGGTGCACAAAACAATTTTTAGACTTAAGGTTATTTCAAAAATAAGCTAAATTTCTGAAAAAAAAAACTAACGATTGGAACAAAAAAGATAAGCAATTACCTCTATTCTAAAGAAAAAACTTCGACCCGCTCGAACAGCGACAGCAGTGGTTGCACCAAAAAAATTTGGCAAACTTTTCAACGCCAAAAACTACCCTAGCTCATTACCTTTCGTTATTATACGACGTTTTTAATCAAGTATTTGTTTTTTTGCTTGGAGCCCTGATTTAATGCTATTCTGAAATATGCCTTTTTTATATCGAGACAGTGACACTTATGACTTTTACTTATTTCGAAAACGTAATTTGGCACAATTATTGCTAAAATATTGCCCGAAAAATAACTTGTGTGGACTTGTGACTCACAACCCACACATTACACATTTGTGGGTTCGATTGTTAGATCGAAGTTTCGATTCGAAACCTAGTGAGATGACTACGTTGAAAACTCTTTTTTTTTGAATAAAACCATTATCGCCAAAAAGTTACTTTAGGTCTAGGAAAAGGGAACGTTCCCCAGACTTTTTCCTTCCTCTTCCCTTCCCCTAGCTGTCGTTCCCCTCTTTCCCTTGAAAATCGTTCCCTTCCCTTGATAATTTTTCTTGCAAATAAATATACCACGTGCTTTTAAGTGAGTTAAATATCTAAAAAAATAATTTTAAAAATATTCGAAGCTAATTCCAAAACTCCTTCCCCTTCATCCCCAGCCTGTCAATTTTCATCCCTTCCCTTCCCCTTGGCCTCTCTTAATTTCCGTTCCCTTCCCTTTTCCTAGCCTGCTTTTTTGTCTTGCTGTTTTGCCACATTTTATCTCCAAGATTGACCTCATTTAGATCAATTTTGGAGAGTTATTCTTTTCATCACTTTTGGAATTTTATCGTATTCATTAATTTATGAGTGAACGTTAATCCGCCAATTTTAATCCACGGTATTTTCGAAAATTTGGATTCCAAGTTCTAGAAGTTTAGCCAAAACAGACGCTTAAAATTAGGGGATTAAAGTCCTCTCATCAATTTCGTCTTTCTTTGCGAAAAATTTTTGCAGGAGAAGGCCACTCTGTTTTCAAATTCCTGGGTTCATCCGTATTCGACTTGTTTTTTAAACACTATATTTATGCTGAGTAGACTTGTGCAAGAGAACTCAATTTAATGCAAAGATAGAAAAAGTTAATCAATGGTTCCGGGGTTAAAACATTATGAAAAATCCGATTTTCCAGAAAATATTTTACTGTCATCTAGTGTTAAGAATATCTTTTTCTCAACCAAAGTGGCCTCTCAGTTATAAAAAGGGTGTAGCCACTGTTTAAATTTCGTCTTTTAGAAACTACTCTGAGTAGTCTACTCATCTGATCGAGTTATAGATAGCTCAAAATGGTCACACATATTGATACAGTGAAGTGACTTTCTTCAAATGAATACATATTCCCTCATGATGCCTGAGTAACTTAAATCTCTCATTTGCCTTTTAAAATAATGGGAATAAGAGATTTAGTTACTCGGGCATCATGATCGACAGATTTCAAAAACGGTAAATTAGCAAACAAAATGTTTGAAACTATTGTTTTTTTTGCTAAAAATCATGTGTTATACCAATTTTTCTATAATTTTTCGTTGGGTTAAAGGGGGTTAAAACGTTTTTTTGTAGACAGGACGGCCTTCGAGGTTAAAATTTGCGCAATGACTTTAAAAGGACTGGCGCCGCAGGCAAAAATTTCTGGCCCAATGACTTTAACGGACGGCCTGGAGGCTCGGGCCGTCCGTTTAAAGTTTCTTCACTGTAACAAAATCTCATGAAAAAAGTCCAAATAGGACCATTTTTTTCAAAAAAGCATTTGAGAATTCAATTGAATATTCGTTTCAAAGAGACGAATTTTAACAGTGTTGACACCCTATTTACAACTAAGAGCACTTTGGTTGGGGAAAACGATATGCTGTTTTCAAATTTTAATTTTTGTTATTCAAGTAGATGTTTTCGATATCAATTTAAAATTTTTTGTTAATTTTCATTGCGAGAACTTTTTCAGACCGAAGAGAAGATAGGCTTAGAAAAAATTTGAAAAATAATGAAGTCGAATAATTGCCTACGCGGATTTTTGTTTTTCATCTCAAAATTAGGGTCAAAATTGGGTTTTGGAAATTTTGAACACAAAAAATATTCAGCGGACATTTTGGAAAAGGAGGCCACTCTGTTTTCAAAATTTCCGTGTTCATCCGTTTTCGAGTTGCTTTTTTAAACGACCATATTTATGCTATGGGTGGAATGGATGGCCATTCTAGGCTAAAAAATGTTTAGAGCTGTATAATGTGATTGATAAACAATGGGAACAACTACCAGAATATGAATGAACGAAGATCAGACGGATCTGCCGCATCATGTGCCACCAACAATAGGTAAAAATTTAATTAATTAATTTAATTTCGACAATTTATTTAATTGTTCACTTGTGGTAAATAATTTTGAATTAGTTTATATAACGTCTATAATTAGCCAATATCCTTTATTTCTCGTCAGTTTGTCTGGGTTGAGTTTGAATTCAAAAAAAGTATTCATCAAAAATATTCGAAAAACCTCCAATATCTTACATAGAAATGAGGGTTTTCGGTGTTGTGTAGTTACAATGCGCGTCACTCATTGGCTCCTCTTGTTTAACACAATAGCTGCGCCCACATAAAAAAATCTTGCGAATTCGGAGAATCCTTCATTTGTATTGTAGAGAATTGTATTCGTTAAAATTTAAATTGCTTTCAAATCAAAATTGATGTTTTTTAATTATAAAATGTGCCGAAATTAATATATTCGGGACTCAGACCATTCAATATTGTAGCTAGATAAATAATTTTTAACCAAAATGACCAGTTTTTGTTATCAGAGGGCAATTTCACATACCCAGTTTGCGTAAATAACTTCCATCTTTATATTGCCACGAATTTTGAAAATTTTCTATTTCTTATGTATTACGGTCATGTGATTTTTTCGAGTTAAGATCAATTGAAAAATTCGTATTTTGTGTCTGTAGATTATACTGCATCATGTGCAACCAACAACAAGTAGTACCTGTCAGGAACAAGTGTTCAAATTAATTAATTTGTTTGTGACAATTTAATCAATTATGTAAGTATTACTCGTGTAATCATCTTTTTGAATAATTCTTTAACATTTTGTTGTACTACTTGTATTATACAAAATGTTAAAAATTATTCAAAATGATGATTTACACGAGTAATACTTACATAATTGATTAAATTGTTACAACAAATTAATTATTTGAACACTTGTTCCTGACAGGTTACTCTGTTGTTGGTTGCACATGATGCAGTATAATCTACAGACAAAATGAGAATTTTTTCATTGATCTTAACTCGAAAAAATCACATGACCGTAAGTTATTTACTAAGTTATTCTACTAGTTTCGAATTATCTAATTCGTTGTCAATTTGAATAATCATCTAATAATGTCATCTTGTAATGATACTGTAATTATGGGTGTGACGGCCACACTGTGACCCTCAAAAACAATCTGTTATGTACTTTTCGCAAGGGGGTGGTACTCTGCTTTTGTCATATTCTCTAATCTGAAGGACGCAGGCTCTTTGACGTCCTGGACGCTCTCATTTTCCCCATTATTTTATGGAAAAGAAGAAATGGGGGAACTATTTACAATATCGCCGAAGTTTTCTGGCAAAAAAATCGGCGATATTGGGCATTTTCGGCCGATATGGGAAGAAAAATAATTTTTTCGTTCAAAAATGAAAAACGCGTAGGCGTTGGAAATGACGTCATATGTCAAACATTTATTAAGGGTGTCACAATTGTGTTTGAATGACGTGAATCACCAAAATGCGAAGAATTTAATAGTTTAAATATACTCCATCAACGCAATCAATAAAAGTTGATTAGAGTAAATTTGGGAAATTCATTCCTGAAGTGACGTCATTCATGACGCAACAAAGTAATTTGAGACGATTTAAATAAGGAATTTGAAAAGTCAAAAATTCTGTTTCAATGTGTTTAAGCTTCTTGTGGAGAATTTTTTTCTGATCATTTTAAGACCCAGGATTTTTTTGAAATTTTTACATAAGAAAAATGATTTTAAGGTCAAATTTACATGACTGACTTTATCCAGCTGTAAAAGTTGCAAATTAGGAGCTAGCCTACTTTTTTGCTCGGAGAAATGCTATACAGTTCAGATTTTCGAGCATTTTTGCCGTTTTTGCTCTCTGCGAGTTCAGTACATGATTGCCCTTGTTGCTGATATTTCATCGCAAATAGACCTTTCCGATTATTTAAAAGGTAATTGTAAGTCTATACGATGAACTTGGGATTGCTGAGATTTGACCAGTTTTTGCCTCTTAGCGACCTTTCAGTACATAATTAACCCTAGTTGCTAATATTTTCATAAGAAAGTCGACTTCTTCCATTCTAATGAAGGTACTTTCAAGTCTCTTACGATAAACTTTAAGGATTGCCTTGACTTGACCGGTCATTGTGGCTGACCGGGTAGTCATGCTGCTCTAAATCTGAAATCTTGAAAATGTGTATAAGTTTTCTCCTGATTGCAAAAAAAAGTGGGTAGCTTTCTAATTTTGCAACTTTTACAGGATAAGTTTGTCATGTATTTGACCTGAATTTTTTAATCTCNGCTTAGCGTACCCAAATGGGTACACTAGACACCGACTCGAAAAAATATGATCCAAACATTTTTGTCTTCAAATTTTAAAACTTTTGACACATATTTTTTGGGTTAATTATGCAGAAAGATGCTATTGGAAGGCATCTTTATTCTTGAAATTCATTGTCATTGCTTGTCCACGATTACCTAATTGTTAGCAATTTGTGGTGAAAATTCCGGAAATTGTTGAAATATGACAAATTTTCACTTTGAAAAAATGACAGATGGCACATTCAGTCAGATAATATTCATTTTCAGCTGTGAGCACGACGAGTCGGTGTCTACTACTGTCAAATAAACATTTTTTAGTCAAAGGAATCTATTCCAGTTAGGGAATGTTATGATATCTAGGGCTCCCGACTCGGGAGTCCCGAGCTTAAAATATGTCTCGATAAAATGGTCTTATGAATCTGAGCACTCGGTGCCGCTGTTTTAGGTGCACAAAACATTTTTTTAGACTTAGGTTATTTCAAAAAATAAAGCTAAATTTCTGAAGAAAAAACTAACGATGGAACAAAAAAGATAAGCAATTACCTCTATTCTAAAGAAAAAACTTCGACCGCTCGAAACAGCGACAGCAAGTGGTTGCACCAAAACAATTTGACAAACATTTTCAACGCCAAAAACTACCCTAGCTCATTACCTTTCGTTATTATACGACGTTTTTAATCAAGTATTTGATTTTTTTGCTTGGGAGCCCTGATTTAATGCTATTCTGAAATATGCCTTTTTTATATCGAGACAGTGACCACCACAAGTTATTTTTTTCGGGAACTTTTTAGCAATAATATGTGCCATAATTACGTTTTCGAAATAGTAAAAGTCACAACCCACACATTACACATTTGTGGGTTCGATTTGTTAGATCGAAAGTTTTGATTCGAAACCTATGAGATGACTACGTGAAAACTCTTTTTTTTTGAATAAAACCATTAATCGCCAAAAAAGTTACTTTAGGTCAGGCTAGGAAAAGGGAACGTTCCCCAGACTTTTTCCTTCCCTCTTNTATTTTAAAAATATTCGAAGCTAATTCCAAAAACTCCTTCCCCTTCATCCCCAGCCTGTCAATTTTCATCCCTTCCCTTCCCCTTGGCCTCTCTTAATTTCCGTTCCCTTCCCTTTTCCTAGCCTGCTTTTTTGCCTTGCTGTTTTGCCCAATTTTATCTCCAAGATTGACCTCATTTAGATCAATTTTGGAGAGTTATTCTTTTCATCACTTTTGGAATTTTATCGTATTCATTAATTTTGAGGGAACGTTAATCCGCCTAATTTTAATCCACGGTATTTTCGAAAATTTGTATTCCAAGTTCTAGAAGTTTAGCCAAAAACAGACGCTTAAAAATTAGGGGGATTAAAGTCCTCTCATCAATTTCGTCTTTCTTTGCGAAAAATTTTGGCAGGAGAAGGCCACTCTGTTTTCAAAATTCCTGGGTTCATCCGTATTCGACTTGTTTTTTAAACGACTATATTTATGCTATGAGTAGACTTGTGCCAGGGAGAACTCAAATTTAATGCAAAGATAGAAAAAGTTAATCAATGGTTCCGGGGTTAAACATTATGAAAAATCCGATTTTCCAGAAAATTATTTTACTTCATCAAGTGTTAAGAATATCTTTTTCTCAACCAAAGTGCCTCTCAGTTATAAAAAGGGTGTAGCGGCTACACTGTAGCCACTGTTTAAATTTTGTCTTTTAGAAACTACTCTGAGTAGTCTACTCATCTGATCGAGTTCTTAGATAGCTCAAAATGGTCACACATATTGATACAGTGAAGTGACTTTCTTCAAATGAATGTACATATATCCATCATGATGCCTGAGTAACTTAAATCTCTCATTTGCCTTTTAAAATAATAGGGAATAAGAGATTTAAGTTACTCGGGCATATATGATCGACAGATTCAAAAACGGTAAATTAGCAAACAAATGTTTGAAACTATTGTTTTTTTTGCTAAAATCATGTGTTTACCAATTTTTCTATAATTTTCCGTGGTTAAAGGGGGTAAAACGTTTTTTTAGTAGACAGGACGGCCTTCGAGGTTAAAATTGCGGCAATGACTTTTAAAGGATGCGCCGCAGGCAAAAATTTCGCCAATGAACTTTAAACGGACGGCCATGGAGGCTCGGGCCGTCCGTTTAAAGTTTCTTCACTGTAACAAAATCTCATGAAAAAAAGTCCAAATAGGACCATTTTTTTCAAAAAGCATTTGAGAATTCAATTGAATAATTCGTTTCAAAGAGACGAATTAACAGTGTTTGACACCCTTTACAACGTAAGAGGCACTTTGGTTGGGGAAAACGATATGCTGTTTTCAAATTTTAATTTTTGTTATTCAAGTAGATGGTTTTCGATATCAATTTTAAAATTTTTTTGTTAATTTTCATTGCGAGAACTTTTTTCAGACCGAAGAGAAGATAGGCTTAGAAAAAATTTGAAAAATAAATGAAGCTCGAATATTGCCTACGCGGATTTTTGTTTTTCATCTCAAAATTAGGGTCAAAATTGGGTTTTGGAAATTTTGAACACAAAAAATATTCAGCGGACATTTTGGAAAAAGGAGGCCACTCTGTTTTCAAAATTCCGTGTTCATCCGTTTTCGAGTTGCTTTTTTAAACGACCATATTTATGCTATGGGTGGAATGGATGGCCATTCTAGGCTAAAAAATGTTTAGAGCGATATAATGTGATTGATAAACAATGGGAACAACTACAGATATGAATGAACGAAGATCAGACGGATCTGCCGCATCATGTGCCACCCAACAATAGGTAAAATTTAATTAATTAATTTAATTTCGACAATTTTTTAATTGTATCACTTGTGTAAAATAATAATTTTGAATTAGTTTAATATAACGTCTATAATTAGCCAATATCTTTATTTCTCGTCAGTTTGTCTGGGTTGAGTTTGAATTAAAAAAAGTATTCATCAAAATATTCGAAAAACCTCCAATATCTTACAATAGAAATGAGGGTTTTCGGTGTTGTGTAGTTACATGCGCGTCACTCATTGGCTCTCTTGTTTAACACAATAGCTGCGCCCACATAAAAAAATCTGCGAATTCGGAGAATCCTTCATTTGTATTGTAGAGAATTGTATTCGTTAAAATTTAAATTGCTTTCAAATCAAAATGATGTTTTTTATTTATAAAAATGTGCCGAAATTAATATATTCAGGGACTCAGACCATTCAATATGAGTAGGATAAATAATTTTTAACCAAAATGACCAGTTTTTGTTATCAGAGGGCAATTTCACTACCCAGTTTGCGTAAATAACTTCCATCTTTATATTGCCACGAATTTTGAAAAATTTTCTATTTCTTATGTATTACGGTCATGTGATTTTTTCGAGTTAAGATCAATGAAGAAAAATTCTTATTTGTGTCTGTAGATTATACTGCATCATGTGCCAACCAACAACAAGTAGTACCTGTCAGGAACAAGTGTTCAAATTAATTAATTTGGTTGTGACAATTTAATCAAATTATGTAAGTATTACTCGTGTAAATCATCTTTTTGAATAATTCTTTAACATTTGTTTGTACTACTTGTATTATACAAAATGTTAAAAAATTATTCAAAATGATGATTTCACGAGTAATACTTACATAATTGATTAAATTGTTACAACAAATTAATTATTTGAACACTTGTTCCTGACAGGTACTACTGTTGTTGGTTGCACATGATGCAGTATAATCTACAGACAAAATGAGAATTTTTCATTGATCTTAACTCGAAAAAATCACATGACCGTAAGTTATTTTACTAATTATTCTACTAGTTTCGAATTATCTAATCGTTTGTCAATTTTGAATAATCATCTAATAATGTCATCTTGTAATGATACTGTAATTATGGGTGTGACGGCCACACTTGACCCTCAAAAACAATCTGTTATGTACTTTTCGCAAGGGGGGTGGTACTCTGCTTTTGTCAATTCTCTATCTGAAGGACGCAGGCTCTTTGACGTCCTGGACGCTCTCAATTTTCCCCATATTTTATGGAAAAAGAAGAAATGGGGGAACTATTTACAATATCGCCGAAAGTTTTCTGGCAAAAAAAATCGGCGATATTGGGCATTTTCGGCCGATATGGGAAGAAAAATATTTTTCGTTCAAAAATGAAAAACGCGTAGGCGTTGGAAATGACGTCATATGTCAAACAAATTTATTAAGGAGTGCACAATTGGTTTGAATGACGTGAATCACCAAAATGCGAAGAATTTAATAGTATTTAAATTATTACCTCCATCACAACGCAATCAAATAAAAGTTGATTAGAGTAAATTTGGGAAATTCATTCCTGAACGTGACGTCATTCATGGACGCACAACAAAGAATTTGAGAGCGATTTGAAAATAAGGAATTTTGAAAAGTCAAAATATCTGTTTCAATGTGTTTAAGCTATTTGTGGAGAATTTTTTTCTGATCATTTTTTAAGACCCAGGATTTTTGATTTGAAATTTTTTTACATATAAGAAAAATGATTTTAAGGTCAAATTACATACTGACTTTCCAGCTGTAAAAAGTTGCAATAAGTAGTCCCTACTTTTTTTCAATCAGGAAAAATGCTTATACAATTCAAGATTTTCGAGCTATTGACCATTTTCTCTACACTGTACCTGATGACCTTTTTTGAATCTTCTAGACCTTCATTTTTTCAAAACGTATAATCTATACAGATGAACTTTAGATTGACCTAATTAAGTTTTGCCCTTTAGGACCTCAGCTACATAATAACCCATGTTGCTAATTTCATGAAGGTTCAATTAATAAGGTATCAATCTCTTAAGCCGATTATTTTAAAAGGTAATTGTAAGTCTATACGAGAACTTGAGATTGACCCTGAGATTTGACCAGTTTTTGCCTCTCTAGCGACCTTTCAGTACATAATTAACCCATAGTTGCTAATATTTTCATAAGAAAGTCGACTCTTCCAATTCTAATGAAGGTACTTTCAAGTCTCTACGATAAACTTAGATTGACCTTGAACTTTGACCGGTCATTGTGGCTGACCGGGTAGTCATGTGCTCTAAATCGAAAATCTTGAAATTGTATAAGCTTTTTCTCCTGATTGCAGAAAAAAGTGGGCTAGCTTTCTAATTTGCAACTTTTACAGCTGGATAAAGTTAGTCATGTTAAATTTGACCTTAAAATTTTTTTTTTATGAAAAAATTTCAAAACGAAAAAAATCCACGTCTTTAAAATTGACAGAAAAAAATCCTCTACAGATAGCTGAACACATTGAAAGCGATTTTGACTTGAAATTCCTTATTTCAAATCGTCTGAGATATAAATCTCAAAAAAATTCGCGGATTTCGGCAAATTCGGCGTTATTGGCACTTTCGGCGATATGGGAACAGGAATTATTTTAGCTAAAAATCGTGATCTTGCGTAGGTTAAATTCGACGATTTCAGCACATTCGGCGATAATTGGCCGGCGATATTGCCCCCCTGTAATACTATGAACATAAGTAACACATTCACGAGAGAAATTCCCCTTACCGGAGTTTGTTGGGGGAATATATTAGTTCAAAATAGTTCGCAAGAGAAATTAAAACGATTAATTTATCGTTATTATTTTATCAGTAATTATTTATTTGTGATTGTTTTATTTGACGTACAAAATGACTGGAACTTATTTAGCACTAATTTCTTGTTCAATCGAATTTTTTTTGAATTCAATTTCACCGGACACCAAAATTTTATTCCCAAAGGGATGAACTTACGAGCCCTAAGAAGGATTTTCACATGTTTTCATAATATGTCTAAATCCGAGACCACCAAATTCTATATATAGTTTGGGTTTCCTGTCGCAAAAATCAACAAAAATGTGAGTTTCGGATATAATGAATTCGTTCTGAAAAGATTAAATCATTTTGGCGAGTTTATAATATCCACATAGTTGACACGGTGTCAATAACAGGTAGCTTTGAAGGACGATTTGGAATAAGAAATTTTGAAAGTCAAAGAGGGTACCGAATCGATACTACCAATATTATATGCCTATCTTGTAGAGATTTTTTTTGGTCATTTGAAGACGAAGGATTTTTTTGTTTGAGATTTTTTTAAGGTGCGAAAATGACCTTTTAGTCCGTGAGTTCTCATGAGAGTTAAAAGGGGTAACCACAAAGTGACTCGTGCAGGCTATTTATATTTTTGAGTGAAAACCGAAAGTTGATATTTTCGCATGATAAAACATCGCCATCTAGCACTACTTTGTGGTCACCTGACCCCTCGTTCATTTATACCGTCTCCGTCTATCCAAAACTGATAGTTGCGCATTCTTATGGTACATTTAAATCATTGCAATAATCACTTCCGGTACCGGAAGCTGTACTTTACCGGTGAATTTTGACCAGCCGGTACATCCGATTACGTTGCAAAAAAATCTCCTCCTCGAGAAAGCCCTTGGCTTTCGAGTCAGCTGATTTGATTTTTGTTACCGCCATTTGAAACTCTCATGAGAACACGCGGACTAAAAGGTTATTTTTCTAGCTTTAAAAAATCTCAAACCAAAAAAATCCTACGTTTAAAAATGACCACTTAAAAATCTCTACAAGATCGGCAAATAATATCGGTACCCATTTTTTACTTTCAAAATTTCTTTATTTCAAATCGTCAAGGTTACCACACCCTTTGACCCCATGCCATTCTCAAAAGAAAAAATTGAGTGACCCTATTTTTTCATCTTTTACCGGATGTCCGGTGATAGCGCTGGTAATAATTGAAATCTTGGTTCTGAACAACCGGACACTGTTCGAAGCTAATTTTCTGGCAATAATTACAACATTTCTGAGAGATTTTTTTGGCCAATTATTTTTGACTCGTTTAGAGTTGTTCATATAAAACAATATTTCAACATTTTGTTTCAAATAATTTGATTCAAATTACAAAAAATTGGCTTCGGAGGATGTACGAATTTCTCAAACGCAACTTTTTAAGTTTTCGGGTAAATTTCGGACCATTGCAATTTTTTCGAAAGTTTCTCTCAATACGAATCGTTCACTCATTTAAAACAAAATACGAGCTTTTTAAATTTCATAGCCATCGGTTGGAAAAACCGATCTAATTCCTTTTGAGCATGCTACCGATCAGTTAATTTTTTGGAAAGTGCCCGATCCGATTCAATTTTCATACATGTTAATCGATCGAATTTGTTGAAGTCACATGTACATTAGAAATATATGAAGAAGCAAATATATTAGAATAATCAGGTTTACTTTTCATATCCCTTAACACTTATCGATTTGAGAGAAGTAGGGTGGGACCAATTAGCATTCTGAGACTCTAGCACTCATAGGCGTTTCTCTCTTACCTTACTCTCTATATCAAAAGTGTAATATTGGCTCATTTTAATGATTAAAATTAATTGCATGACCTGAGTTTTATTAATATACGGTTATACAAGTGGAGATTCTGGCCATTTATTTTCGAAAAACATTGCATCATGTTTTCCATATGACATCGAGGAAAAGCACAAATTTTAACCTCAACTTTAGTAATAATGCATCATTTAACAGATTTCCAAACAAGGGTTACAAAATTCTTTTTTGTTTGGTCTTGATGAGTTTTGGCGATTTTCCTAAGAATAATAAAATTTTGTTATAACTCGGCGTCAGAAACATGAAAAAGAATTTTCTTCGCACTGTTTATCAATTTTTATTGACCAAAACCACCCTAAAAAGTTTTTTTTTGAAATTTTAGTATTTCAGATAATTTCAAATCAAGCTTGAAAATTTCAATCTTAACCATTTCTCCCTTGACCAAAAAGTTATTTAATTGAAGTTTTAGGGATAAGGGTAGGAAGGGCAAAAAATCGACCAGCTCAGATTTTATTTATTTTCGGAGAACTTTTGGTGAAAAATGGCATTTTCCCAAATTTAAAGTAGTGATAATTCAAAATAGTTGACCAAAGAGAAAAAAAAATTGCGTTGGAACGAGAAACTTCGGGAGAATACGCTGATAACAATAATTTTTCTATTTGAGTAAGTCGATTTTTAGCCAATCAGAAGCCGTTCATTTTCGACTAATTTTTTCTTGATCCTTTGAAAAATTCTGAACAAAATGTACGTTTTCATTTTTTCATAACTATCATAGATTTTCCAATGCTGAAAAATCGATAACAGCCTATTTCTGTGCTGAAATGACCCATAAAATGTTTTGGAAAAAACAATCTAATTCCCAAAAATCAGCATGTTCGAAAACATTTGCCTATAATTGGCTTGAAATTATTCCTTAATTTATTTCAAAATTCCAAGCCAATAATAGCAATTTCTAAAACGGTTTTGCGTTTTTGAACACTTTCCTGTAGAAATTTTCTGAAAAATTTGCTTTGAAAATTATAGGCGTATACAGTTTATGAAAAGAAACCGAAAATTTTGAAGTAATTTGCGAGAAACCTCATTTATTGTCCTTATCAACGTTCAGCAAAATCCAAAATCTAGAAAGTTTTGCTAAAAAGACACTTTGAAAGAAAAAGAAACTTGGCGGATAAAAAGTATGGCGGATAGGGTTCCTCTCTAGATATTAAGAAGACGTAAACTGACTTTAATAAAAATAAATTTATTATTACAAATTAATTATGTAATTAAACAGAGGCCTAGTATTTACTTATACTAAATCGAAGGAAAGCGCAAATTCGACCCCATTTTGAGTAATAAAAGCATCATCTTAACAAATTAACAGTCTCTTTCTCTTTAAATATTACGATAAAAATTCCAAATTACCGCTATAAAACACTACTGGTAAATAACTAACAGAAAAAGGTTTCTAATTTTAACTTTCGATCTTAGTCACTTCGTAACTTTTCGGATTGTTTAACTCGTAGCGTCGTCTTAAAAAACATATTTTCAGAATCGCAGTGAAATGATAAGGAAAAACAGACTATGGTCACGCGTGACCAAAAAATTCACTGAGAGTTAAGTCTCAGCCGCTCGTTCGTCGACCAACGTGTGACGATCAAATTTTTTGCCAAACATTTATTTTGTCGTTTTTTTTGGAAATTACAGTACTTATTTTTGCAAAAAATATCAAATCTCTCCAAAACATTTTGTGAAGCTAATCTATAGGAAAAAATTAAAACTTTTCTTCCATTACGGTATAGTCCAAATCTGCTCCGGAACGTATAATATTAAAAAGGGGTCAATACAAAATTAATGTTGTTGAGGTCTTCGAGTCTCTTTGCGCTGATTTACTGTATTTAAAAATTGTGTCTAATAATATTATTTTAGAATATACTGTGCTGGAGGTTCAATGGTCAAGAATGTCTGTTTACGGCTGAATTTTTTATTGTCCATTTAGTACATCAATGTACTCAAATCCTCCTATGCGATTCGTCGAGTGAGATTTCCCTAATTTGCAGATGAGGAGACTGTTTATGGCTGTAGGAGGCTTCCATCTTNACGGTAAATTAGCAAACAAAATGTTTGAAACTATTGTTTTTTTGCTAAAAAACATTTGTTATACTAATTTTTCGTATTATTTCGTATTCATTTTTTCGTATTATTTCGTTCAGTATTTCTGCCACAGTAACTGTATTGTTTCGTTGTAAATTTTCAATTTTCCCTCAAATAAATTTACCTATATTTTAAAAAACAGTAAATTAGCAAACAAAATGTTTAAAACTATTGTTTTTTGCTAAAAATCATGTGTTATACCAATTTTTCTATAATTTTCGTGGTTTAAAGGGGGGTAAAAACGTTTTTTTAGTAGACAGGACGGCCTTCGAGGTTAAAATTTGCGGCAATGACTTTAAAAGGACGGCGCCGCAGGCAAAAATTTCGCCAATAAATTTAAACGGACGGCCATGGAGGCTCGGGCCGTCCGTTTACAGTCTCTTCACTGTAACAAAATCTCATGAAAAAAAGTCCAAATAGGACCATTTTTTTCAAAAAGCATTTGAGAATTCAATTGAATAATTCGTTTCAAAGAGACGAAATTTTAACAGTGTTGACACCCTATTTACAACTAAGAGGCACTTTGGTTGGGAAAACGATATGCTGTGTTCAAATTTTAATTTTTGTTATTCAAGTAGATGTTTTCGATATCAATTTAAAATTTTTTGTTAATTTTCATTGCCGAGAACTTTTTCAGACCGAAGAGAAGATAGGCTTAGAAAAAATTTGAAAAATAATGAAGTCGAATAATTGCCTACGCGGATTTTTGTTTTTCATCTCAAAATTAGGGTCAAATATTTCAGCGGAACATTTTGGAAAAAGGAGGCCACTCTGTTTTCAAAATTTCCGTGTTCATCCGTTTTCGAGTTGCTTTTTAAACGACCATATTTATGCTATGGGTGGAATGGATGGCCATTCTAGGCTAAAAAATGTAGAGCGATATAATGTGATTGATAAACAATGGGAACAACTACCAGATATGAATGAACGAAGATCAGACGGATCTGCCGCATCATGTGCCACCAACAATAGGTAAAAATATTAAAATTTAATGAATTAATTAATTTAATTTCGACAATTTATTTAATTCTATCACTTGTGTAAATAATAATTTTGAATTAGTTTAATATAACGTCTATAATTAGCCAATATCCTTTATTTCTCGTCAGTTTGTCTGGGTTGAGTTTGAATTCAAAAAAAGTATTCATCAAAAATATTCGAAAAACCTCCAATATCTAACAATAGAAATGAGGGTTTTCGGTGTTGTGTAGTTACAATGCGCGTCACTCATTGGCTCCTCTTGTTTAACACAATAGCTGCGCCCACATAAAAAAATCTCGCGAATTCGGAGAATCCTTCATTTGTATTGTAGAGAATTGTATTCGTTAAAATTTAAATTGCTTTCAAATCAAAATGATGTTTTTTATTATAAAAATGTGCCGAAATTAATATATTCGGGACTCAGACCATTCAATATGTAGCTAGATAAATGATTTTTAACCAAAATGACCAAGTTTTTGTTATCAGAGGGCAATTTCACAAACCCATTTTGCGTAAATAACTTCCATCTTTATATTGCCACGAATTTTGAAAAATTTTCTATTTCTTATGTATACGGTCATGTGATTTTTTCGAGTTAAGATCAATGAAAAAATTCTTATTTGTGTCTGTAGATTATACTGCATCATGTGCAACCAACAACAAGTAGTACCTGTCAGGAACAAGTGTTCAAATTAAATAATTTGTTGTGACAATTTAATCAATTATGTAAGTATTACTCGTGTAATCATCTTTTTGAATAATTCTTTAACATTTTGTTGTACTACTTGTATTATACAAAATGTTAAAAAATTATTCAAATGATGATTTACACGAGTAATACTTACATAATTGATTAAATTGTTACAACAAATTAATTAATTTGAACACTTTGTTCCTGACAGGTACTACCTGTTGTTGGTTGCACATGATGCGTATAATCTACAGACAAAATGAGAATTTTTTCATTGATCTTAACTCGAAAAAATCACATGACCGTAAGTTATTTACTAAGTTATTCTACTAGTTTCGAATTATCTTATTCGTTGTCAATTTGAATAATCATCTAATAATGTCATCTTGTAATGATACTGTAATTATGGGTGTGACGGCCACACTGTGACCCTCAAAAACAATCTGTTATGTACTTTTTCGCAAGGGGGTGGTACTCTGCTTTGTCATATTCTCTAATCTGAAGGACGCAGGCTCTTTGACGTCCTGGACGCTCTCATTTTCCCCATATTTTATGGAAAAAGAAGAAATGAGGGGAACTATTTACAATATCGCCGAAAGTTTTCTGGCAAAAAAAATCGGCGATATTGGCACATTCGGCGATATTGGGCATTTTCGGCGATATGGGAAGAAAAATAATTTTTTTCGTTCAAAAACGCGTAGGCGTTGGAAATGACGTCATATGTCAAACAATTTTTCAATTTTATAAGGAGTGTCACAATTGGTTTGAATGACGTGAATCACCAAAATGCGAAGAATTTAATAGTATTAAATTAATACTCCATCAAACGCAATCAAATAAAAGTTGATTGGAGTAAATTTGGGAAATTCATTCCTGGAAGTGACGTCATTCATGACGCACACAAAGTAATTTGAGACGATTTGAAATAAGGAATTTGAAAAGTCAAAAATCTGTTTCAATGTGTTTAAGCTATCTTGTGGAGAATTTTTTTCTGATCATTTTAATACCCAGGATTTTTTGAAATTTTTACATAAGAAAAATGATTTTAAGGTCAAATTTACATGACTGACTTTATCCAGCTGTAAAAGTTGCAAATTAGGAGCTAGCCTACTTTTTTTTGCAATCAGGAGAAAAGGCTTATACAATTTCAAGATTTTCGAGCAATTATTTGACCAGTTTTTGCTCTCTAGCGACTTCAGTACATGATTGACCCTATGTTGCTGATAATTTCATCAGAAAATAGACCTTTCCGATTATTTTAAAGGTACTTGTAAGTCTATACGATGAACTTGAGATTGACCCTGAGATTTGACCAGTTTTTGCTCTCTAGCGACCTTTCAGTACATAATTAACCCATAGTTGCTAATATTTTCATGAGAAAGTCGACTCTTCCAATTCTAATGAAGGTACTTTCAAGTCTCTACGATAAACTTAAGATTGACCTTGAACTTTGACCGGTCATTGTGGCTGACCGGGTAGTCATTGTGCTCTAAATCGAAAATCTTGAAATTGTATAAGCTTTTTCTCCTGATTGCAGAAAAAAAAGTGGGCTAGCTTCTAATTTGCAACTTTTACAGCTGGATAAAGTTAGTCATGTAAATTTGACCTTAAATTTTTTTTTTTATGAAAAAATTTCAAAAACGAAAAAATCCTACGTCTTAAATTGACCAGAAAAAAATCCTCTACAAGATAGCTTGAACACATTGAAAGCGATTTTTGACTTTTGAAATTCCTTATTTCAAATCGTCTGAGATATAAATCTCAAAAAAATTCGGCGATTTCGGCAAATTCGGCGTTATTGGGCACTTTCGGCGATATGGGAACAGGAATTATTTTAGCTAAAAATCGTGATCTTGCGTAGGTTAAATTCGACGATTTCAGCACATTCGGCGATATTGGGCCGGCGATATTGCCCCCTGTAATACTATGAACATAAGTAACACATTCACGAGAGAAATTCCCCCTTAACCGGAGTTTGTTGGGGGAAATATTAGTTCAAATTAGTTCGCAAGAGAAATTAAAACGATTAAATTTATCGTTATTATTTTATCAGTAATTATTTATTTGTGATTGTTTTATTTGACGTACAAAATGACTGGAACTTATTTAGCACTAATTTCTTGTTCAATCGAATTTTTTTGAATCAATTTACCGACACCAAAATTTTATTTTTCCCAAAGGGATGAACTTACGAGCCCTAAGAGGATTTCACATGTTTTCATAATATGGTCTAAATCCGAGACCACCAAATCTATATATAGTTTGGTTTCCTGTCGCAAAAATCAACAAAATGTGAGTTTCGGATATAATGAATTCGTTCTGAAAAGATTAAATCATTTTGGCGAGTTTATAATATCCACATAGTTGACACGGTGTCAATAACAGGTAGCTTTGAAGGACGATTTGGAATAAGAAATTTTGAAAGTCAAAAGAGGGTACCGAATCGATACTACCAATATTATATGCCTATCTTGTAGAGATTTTTTTTGGTCATTTGAAGACGAAGGATTTTTTTTGTTTTGAGATTTTTTAAGGTGCGAAAAATGACCTTTTAGTCCGTGAGTTCTCATGAGAGTTAAAAGGGGTAACCACAAAGTGACTCGTGAGGCGTATTTATATTTTGAGTGAAAACCGAAAGTGATATTTTCGCATGATAAACATTCGCCTCTAGCACTACTTTGTGGTCACCCTTGACCCCTCGTTCATTATACCGTCTCCGTCTATCCAAAACTGATAGTTGCGCATCTTATGGTACATTTAAATCATTGCAATATCACTTCCGGTACCGGAAGCTGTACTTTACCGGTGAATTTTGACCAGCCGGTACATTCGATTACGTTGCAAAAAAATCTCCTCCTCGAGAAAGCCCTTGGCTTTCGAGTCAGCTGATTTGATTTTTGTTACCGCCATTTGAACTCTCATGAGAACACGCGGACTAAAAGGTTATTTTTCGTAGCTTTAAAAAATCTCAAAACCAAAAAAAACCTACGTCTAAAAATGACCACTTAAAAATCTCTACAAGATCGGCAAATAATATCGGTACCTATTTTTTACTTTCAAAATTTCTTATTTCAAATCGTCAAGGTTACCACACCCTTTGCCCCCATGCCATTTCTCAAAGAAAAAATTGAGTGACCCTATTTTTTCATCTTTACCGGATGTCCGGTGATAGCGGTAATAATTTGAAATCTTGGTTCTGAACAACCGGACACTGTTCGAAGCTAATTTCTTGGCAATAATTACAACATTTTCTGAGAGATTTTTTTGGCAAATTATTTTTGACTCGTTTAGAGTTGTCATATAAAACAAACTTTATTGTCAAACATTTTGTATCAAATAATTTGATTCAAATTACAAAAAATTGGCTTCGGAGGATGTACGAATTTCTCAAACGCAACTTTTTAAGTTTTCGGGTAAATTTCGACCATGCAATTTTTTTCGAAAGTTCTGCTCAATACGATCGTTCACTCATTTAAAACAAAATACGAGCTTTTTAAATTTCATAGCCATCAGGTTGGAAAAACCGATCTAATTTCCTTATTGAGCATGCTACCGATTCAGTCTAATTTTTTGAGAAAGTGCCCGATCCGATTCAATTGTTCATACATGTTAATCGATCGAATTTGTTGAAGTCACATGTACATAGAAATTTATAAATGAAGAAGCAAGAATATAGTTTAGAATAATCAGGTTTACTTTTTTCATATATTGGCTCATTTTTAATGATAAAATTAATTGCATGACCTGAGTTTTATTAAACGTTAAACATGACGGCATCATGATTTTTCCATATGACATCGAGGAAAAGCACAAATTTTAACCTCAACTTTAGTAATAATAGCATCATGTTAACAAGATTTCCAAACAAGGGGTTACAAAATTCTTTTTTGTTGGTCTTTGATGAGTTTTGGCGAGTTTTCCTAAGAATAATAAAATTTTGTTATAACTCGGCGTCAGAAACATGAAAAAGAATTTTTTCTCGCACTGTTTGATCAATTTTATTGACAAAAACCACCCTAAAAAGTTTTTTTTATGAAATTTTAGGTATTTCAGATAATTTCAAATCAAGCTTGAAAATTTCAATCTTAACCATTCTCCCTTGACCAAAAAGTTATTTAATTGAAGTTTTAGGATAAGGTAGGAAGGGCAAAAATCGACCAGCTCAGATTTTATTTATTTTCGGAGCACTTTTGGTGAAAAAATGGCATTTTCCCAAATTTAAAGTAGTGATAATTCAAAAATAGTTGACCAAAGAGAAAAAAAAATTGCGTTGGAACGAGAAACTTCGGGAGAATACGCTGATAACAATATTTTTCTATTTGGAGTAAGTCGATTTTTAGCCAATCAGAAGCCGTCATTTTTCGATAATTTTTTCTTGATCTTTGAAAAATTCTGAACAAAATGTACGTTTTCATTTTTTCATAACTATCATAGATTTCCAATGCTGAAAAATCGATAACAGCCTATTCTGTGCTGAAATTGACCCATAAAATGTTTTGGAAAAAAACAATGTCCTAATTCCCAAAAATCAGCATTGTTCGAAAAAAATTTTGCCTATAATTTGGCTTGAAATTATTCCTTAATTTATTTCAAAAATTCCAAGCCAAATAATAGGCAATTTCTAAAACGGTTTTGCGTTTTTGAACACTTTCCTGTAGAAATTTTCTGAAAAATTTGCTTTGAAAATTATAGGCGTATACAGTTTATAAAAGAACCGAAAATTTTGAAGTAATTTGCGAGAAACCTCATTTATTGTCCTTATCAACGTCAGCAAAATCCAAAAATCTAGAAAGTTTTGCTAAAAAAGACACTTTGAAAAGAAAAATAAAACTTGGCGGATAAAAAGTTTGGCGGATAAGGGTTCCCTCTAGATATTAAGAAGACGTAAACTGACTTTAATAAAAATTTTATTATTACAATATTACATTATGTAATAAATCAGGCCTTAGTATTTACTTATACTAAATCGAAGGAAAGCGCAAATTCGAACCCCATTTTGAGTAATAAAAGCATTATCTTAACAAGATTAACAGATCTTTCTCTTTAAATATTACGAAAAAATTCCAATTACCGCTATAAAACACTACTGTAAATAAACTAACAGAAAAAGAGTTTCTAAATTTTAACTTTCGATCTTAGTCACTCGTAACTTTTCGGATTGGTTAACTCGTAGCGTCGTCTTAAAAACATATTTTCAGAATCGCAGTTGAATGATAAGGAAAAAACAGACTATAGTCACGCGTGACCTAAAAATTCACTGAGAGTTAAGTCTCAGCCGCTCGTTCGTCGACCAAGTGAACGATCAAATTTTTTGCCAAACATTATTTGTGCGTTTTTTTTGGAAATTACTTATTTTTGCAAAAAATATCAAATCTCTCCAAAACATTTGTGAAGCTAATCTATAGGAAAAAATAAAACTTTTCTTCCATTACGGTATAGTCAAATCTGCTCCGGAACGTATAATATTAAAAAGGGGTCAATACAAAATTAATGTTGTTGAGTCTTCGAGTCTCTTTGCGCTGATTTACTGTATTAAAAATGTGTCTAATAATATTATTTAGAATATACTGTGCTGGAGGTTTCAATGGTCAAGAATGTCTGTTTACGGCTGAATTTTATTGTCCATTAGTAAATCAATGGACTCAAATCACTCCTATGCGATCTCGTCGAAGTGGAGTTTCCCTAATTTGCAATGAAGGAGATGTTTATGCTGTAGGAGGCTTCGACGGGACGAATAGGCTAAAATCTTGTGAAGTTTATAGCTAGGGTTTATCCAAAAAAAAATTCCCCTGATTAATGATTTATTAAATTGTTTAACTTTGGTTACCCATAGAAAGACTTTAAAATTCTAAACTTAGCACAAAAATATCAGATTTCAATTTAATGAGTCATTTTTATTTTGACTGGAATTTCTAATGGTTTTTCTGAAATAATATTTTTAAAAATTCAAATATATAGTGTTATTTAATATTATACAGAATGTGTTTTAGCTTTGGAAAGCCTTTGGCGAGGGATCCTGTATAATGTAGCAGACTACTTCTCAGATTTGGAAGTTTCTTCTGATCATACCTTTATGAAATTGAGTAAAATTTGAAATTTTTTTTAATTAAAAAAAAACTGAAGATAAAATTGTTTTTTCACAATGAAACAAATTTGTTTTTGATTCAAAATTTAGTTATAATAATCTTATATTATATAAAAGATGACAATTTTTTAACCAAAGTCTTTCCTGATCTCGTTTGTTGTAGTTATCTTTTCATTGGAATTGATTACCATATCTTGAATTCGGGAATCCTGGACTAAAAAAGTTTCAAAGGTTGGCAAGGGATTAACGGAGTGGGCGTCGATATCTCAGCTTCAAGTATGATATTTTTTGATACACCTTTTTTGTAGAAAATTCCCTACCAAGTTTTTTAGCTTATAAATTTTTTTTTAGGTTTAAGATTTTTTCAAAAAATTCAGTTTTTAAGGGGGTGAAATTAAAAGCTTTTTGAATTGAAAGGTACCAATTTTGATCTAAAAATGTTTTATAACTTTTAATTTTGCGAATTTTTCTCAAAAATATTTGTAAATTTTTTTAAAAAAATCTGAAATTCACAAGCATTTTTAAAGCCCAAGACCAAATTTTTGAAAAACGGTGATTAGAGTCCTTCGAACTAGGCTTTTTCATTCATTTGAAGCATGAATTAAAAAATTCGCATGAAAAGTGTAGGTTGAGTAGGCTTTTTAGTGAGCCTCCCAAAAAGCTGTTTTGACCACTTGAGGGCATAAATTTAAAAAAAATGGCTCTAAAATGCTTCCGTATTCATATATTTAGGGAGTACTGGTCGCATTTAGAGACTAAGTCATGAAATTTTCAAGATTATTTTGAGAATGTTTTTTTATTGTTAAATAGAAAAAATAAATGATAAGAACTCTTTTTATTCTCATTGGCCATCAAAAAATTATTTTTTATCGCGATTTAAAAAATAATTTCTATCAATTTTGTCAAAATGTGGAGATTTTTGAGAAATTAAATCGCTGATAACAAACAACCAGGGAATAAAAATTAAAATAATGGGCCTTGGTGCTCTGCTCCCACCCCTTCATTTATACCAGTTTTAATTTTCTGCTGTGATAATCCAGGAAGGAGATGCATTCTCTGGGACCTTTAAAATGAGGCCAAAAAACGTTTTTTTGCCGATTCTAGCGCCAGATAGAATTTTTATAGATAAAGCGGACCTTGGTGGTCTGTGGACGTTTTTTGTGGTCAATCTCAACTGTAAATGTTTTCTCTATCTTAAAAACTCAGGGAGGAGATACATTTTGAAGTGAAAATATCGTTAATTTTGAAAGCTAGTTTATGATAGGTCAACCAATCAGAGGCCACCGATATGTTTTTTGTGAGTAAGATTTTTTTTCAATTATCCCTATATTTGAACCGATATGTTGGTGTTGTTTTTAGAATTTCATTGAATCAACTCTGAAAACCCTGTTTTCCCCCCAAATGCGACCAGTACTCCTTTAATTAAAGCTCGCATGCAAAATTAGAAAAAAATATCATGTGAAATGAATGGGAAGTAGGCTGTTTTAGTGCTTTTTGGGAGGCGTACTAAATATCATTTTCTGAGCGTAGGTTGAATAATCTAATGATCTGAGTGGTACATTTTACAAATAATTGGATTACTTTCTTTTACTAAGTTTCTCTGAAACTGCACTTGAAAACTTCAAAAAACAGCGTTATTATCGACGCCCAGTCTCACTTATAAGGGATTAGTTTTTTGGTATCAATTTGTGTTTTGCTCGATCAAAATGTCGCGCGCCCTCAGCTGGTGGAGATTCCGTGAGCTCTTTCATACTAATGATATAGAAAAACACTTTTTCATCAAATCTAAAAATTACTTTTTAAGCTCTAACTAAATAAATAGACTCTAACTTCTTTCAAATAACTAATCAGTATATAAAATAGGCGCTAGGATGTGTTAGCTACTAAACACGAGATCAGGGAAAACTTCGGTTGGATAAAGGATATTCTCTAATTTTTAATGTTCTTGATAAATTGTGTTAACCCTATTATCAGTCCGGAAGAAAACACATGGAGAGGCCTATCTCTCATGATTAACCCCCGAAGTAACTTTGGAATCGAAGTTTTAGATGGGACAATAATGGCCGTTGGCGGTTTTAACGGTTTCCAGACTACATACAACGTAGAACAGTACGATATTGAGGCTGACGAGTGGTATGAAGTAAAAGACATGTCAATATTTCGATCTGCCCTGAGCTGTACAGTAATCAAGCATATTGATATGAATATTATGAAACAATTTTGTGCACCAAGAAGCAAACCAAAATCTGAATAATCAGTAAAATAAAATTTTAATCATATATAAAATATTAACATGTTTATTTTTTGCATTGATTTTGGTTTTAAATTTTTTTAAATTCATCGAACAATTTGTAAATACACTTCTAAATCCCTGTATTCATGATAAGCTTGGTCTGTCAAAGACGGTTAAATGTTTTGAAATACGTAACGTCTCTATAAGTAGCGTTTCCACTTTTAAAATCGACCTATAGAAATACTATTTTGATTTTAATAAAATTTTTGGCCAATTAACGACCATATTTGAAAAAAAAATTGGTAGTCACGTAGGTGTTACAAGCAAATTGTCGACCACCGAAAATTTTTAAAGATCAGAATATGGTTAAATTGAGGGATCTAAAGAATATTATTACGTTTACCAAATTCAAACCTCACATATTTCAACCCGAAAACCATTTTAAATGTTAAAAATTCACGATTTGTTGCGTAGGCGGGTCAAAAAGTGCTAACACTTATGAAAACTGACGCAGGAAATTCTCTCATGCATTCTTGCTAAATGAGAATCTCTTTGTACTTAAAAAATATCAAAAAACTAAAAAAATCCGGCATGGCGGTCATTTTGAACATTTACTTTGAACAATGTACTTTTCCGTTTATTCATAAGTATAACATAACTCAAATGGCTCATTTGCTGTAACACCCTAGTCACGTAATAAAAATATAGCGATTTCTTGGTGTTTTTAGTATTCAATTTTTTATCTAATATCACTACACTGATGAATATCACTTATTACATGTATAGGCGGCATTGATTCATGCGCTATTTTGATTAAGACTTCTGGTAGAAAAACTCTTGGTGGAGATGTTACCCTGCAATTATTATAAAACAAATCCCGACAGAAACTTGGCAAATTAAACAGCTTGTTTCTCGTCAATATAATTATTAAATTGTACTCGAAATCTTTGAATAAAGTTTTAAAATTTATCTTAAAAAACCGAAATAAACTATCTTACTCACAAACAATATTGTCACGAGTTACTTTTCGAGTTTACTACTATCTTGATAAAGAGAAGTTTGAACCTTCACTCGATGGACCAATAAGATGTCACAGTTGAGGCACAAGCTACTATTATCTCGAATAGTTAAGTTTGGTGAAGCCAAACTTATATTCGGCATAATATTATACATTCAGACAAACGTAAAATTAAGGAATACAATTCTTTTATTATGCTTTATTCGTATTTGTTTTTTAAAAAATTTATTGAATTTTCTGACATTTATGACGTGTCATCAGTTATCAGCTTGTCGGACAAGCGTATATTATGTGTCAAAAATTGTCAAAAAATATTCTTGGAACGATTTATACTTAGATGCTCTTTCGAATTCGAACAAACCTTTTGTATAAATAGGTTTACGTTAGCGCTAAACATTAATAGATTCGGGGTATGTCGCCAAGATGATAATATTGTGAAAAAGTTTCTAAATTGTTTAGAGGCATTTTAGGCAATTGTTGAAATGGAAATCCGGATCGTAGACGTGAAATATTTAATTCTTTTGGGAAAATGTTATAAGCAAATTTTAACTCTGTGAATAGTTCACGCCGTGAACTTCACGGTTAAGATTTCATTTTGTCTTCTTTAGGCTTTTGAAAATTATAAAATTGCTGGAAATGCAAAATTTTAGGTAAATTACTCTTTAGCGCCTTAAAATGATTTTGCTACCGCAAATTATCTCTTCAATCATAAAACTTTATTTTTGGTTTCCATGAATTAAAAATAAAACAAACAAAAGTGACTTTAGATTGAGATTCTCATGGGTCAAAATTTGAACTAATAAGGATGGCCGATTTCGAAAGAAAACCCTTGATGGCATATAAACCCTTAGAGCATATAAATTATATGATATAATATACTGTATATAATATACAGTATATTGAAATATGATTATTGAAATCAGTTAAAAAAACTTCAATGAAAAATACATGAAAATAATCGATTTTGAGTGGTTCAAATTTCAACGAATGAAAATTTCAAGGTCAGAACACTTTTATTTTCATCATTTTATCACTAAAAGGCGCTAGAGCCGAGAGTAGGTTAAAAACAAGAATTTGGTCACTATGCGTTCAAATTTATGACCTGAGGGGGTAGCGGTCGAAAAAATGTACCTTGGTACTCCACTTTATCAAAATACAAAGTTGCTTCGAAACTTTTGAGAATAGCCATTTGGTAGATATATGGTAGATATCCATAATCTACAAAAATAATATATCATAATAAATTTTGGCCAACCCTGGTGACCACCATGCGGCGAGTTCTAGAACGCCTAATAAAATTTCAGCTCGCATACGATTCTACTTAAACTTGGCATGAACCACGGACACAATAATGCTCGTAAAAAGAAGGGAATAAGATTTTTTAATTTCGAACTAGTATTTTCTAGAACTGACAAAAACCGCCTAATTTCAAGTTTTTCGCTCATTAAAGTACTACTCCTCCTAGGTTATTTCAGAATGCAGTATAAATTTGGAAAAAAGAAAAGAAAAATATGTTGCGGTTGAATTGGGAAATTAGATTTTTGAAATTTCTTGTTCAATTCTAGAGAATCGCATTTTAGTAAATCGGAAGTGAAAACTCGGAAAATAAATTTTAGTCGAGAGTACCATCAAATTGAAGCTTTGATGATGCCGAGAAGAAAATCTGCTTACAGCGTTTTTGATATCTTTAGTTTTTCTGGTCGAAATTTAGGTTTTTATGTTTTGCTGAAAAATAACTCAGAAAAATTCTTAAGAAAATGAAAATTTCGAATTTTTATGAATTTCAAAGTAACCTAAAACAGTACGACCGCTACTCCGCCTTATTTCGAGTCATTCCGATTACAATTTGTATGAAATGAAGGTGACTGCGGACAGCCTAGAATCTTTATTGGACGAATTTTATCCGCATGATCTATAGGCCAGGGATCGGATCGTATCGTATCTGGATCGATTCGTATTGTAACGTTGGATCGTATCGTAACGTTGGATCGTATCGTATCGTAACTGGATCGTATCGTATCTAGGAGGTCGAAATTTAAAATGGATCGTATCGTATCTAGAGGGGTTGATTCAAAAAATGGATCGGATCGTATCGCAAAAAAACGAATAGATACGATCCAAAACTAATACGATACGATCAATTATGCCGATCCTGCTATAGGCTATAAGATGAATCGGCATTAATTCAATCCAAGTGAGATTATTAGTCAGATTTGGACTGGTAATTTTTACATTAATAACCAAATTTATATTGGGCGACAGTTTATTTGTGTAATATGTAAGCTATAGACTATAGCTTATAGATTACACAATAAACTTCGCTCAATATAAATTTGGTTATTTAATGTAAAAAAATTACCAGTCCAAATCTGACTAATAATCTCACTTGGATTGAATTAATGCCGATTCATCTTTTAGATAGTTTAGAAATACAAATTTGGCCCCTTTTTCTGGCTACTGCTCATGATTGTAATGGACACAGGTAAAAAAATCAATTTACTATCTGGTCATTAACTCTGAGAATCGGTAATTAATTGGAAATTTCTCGCTGATTATTACAGAAAATGTAACCCTTATTGAGAGTCGGTATTCTAAAGCGCCATTTTGTGCCACCTATTGGCTCATCAAGGTAAAAACCCTAGACTTTTGGTTATCAGTAATTAAACGGTGTATTTAAACGGTTGCGGTGTAAATGTTGTCTAAAAAACCATGCAAAGACTTTAGCAAAAGTATGTCGCAAGGATATCCCTTTGGGCTTGTTACAGGTAATATTCGACCACCGTGAAAAATTTAAACGACCAGATATCTGGGTCAATTAAAGGGATGAGGGCCCATCTGATGGGAACCATTTTATTAATTCTGGCCAAATCTCAAAATTTCTACCGCCTGAGTTTCAAGTGGCGTTGTAATCAAAAGTGAAACGTTGTACTAAATCCTAATCCATATTCGATTTGAGAACCCACATACGCTTTTTCTTGCCTACTGGAAAATACGTTTTACAGAAATCACTTGTGAAAAATTCCTTATAATTTCCTGAACCACGAATCCTTCACAATTTAGAAATTATGTTTGGTATCAACACTTAGGCTGTCCCAGGTCAAAAATCATCGGAAATTGACTTAAAGCTATCAATTATTTTATTTCGGGATGATATGGAGCGTTTTACGATGAAAAAATGTTTTCGTCAAAATTTTTTCATAATTTTAAGATTTCATGTCGAAAATTGCATTTTTTTAAATAAAAGTTAATAAAATATGTTAAAACATGCTCGCGTTGGGTTTTTTGGGCTCAAAATGTCCGCTATATTTATATGATGCACTAAAACTCAAAAAATTTTAAAAAATTTTTGCCCTGTTTTTGATGCGATACCATTCTCTGGAGGCCAATTTTTGAAAAAAAATTATTTTCGGAATATTTCCGCGCACGACGCTGATTGGCTGACTAAAAGTCAAGGCCAATCATGATTGGTTAAGATTTTTGGCGGTGGATAAGGTCTTTTCGCTGATTGGCTAACTTAACAATTTGGTAATCGACCCAAATTAAAAAAAAAATGAAATTATGGTGGAAATATTTGGATGGAGATAATTATGGCAGTTATGACTTAAAAAAGTAATGCTATGCGAATCACTTAATTTATTAAGCGGCAATTTTAACAATTCACATTATAACGCTCAGGAGTCCAACAGTGACGCCAGTTTCGCAAGACTAAATTTTTCACCGGATGTCCCGTTATACCGGAAATTGACCGGCAAAGGTCTAAAAAGACGATTCTGAAAACATTACACATCCTTCAAAGCCAATTTATGCTGAAATTAGCATCAATGATTCAACACTATATGTTTTCTACGAAAGTTTGACAAATATCCTCAAAGAAAGTAGAAAAAATATCTTTTGAACGGCTTGTCGGTAAAATTTTAAATAAAATTTCAAACTCTATGTCACATTTGAATTGAAAGTTTTGGAGATGTTATCATTACTCCGTTAGCCTAAGAAAATTCGAAGGTTAAATAAAAAAATCCTATTTGCGTAGACTGGCCAACAAGCTGTTAACATATTATAGAAAACCGTTCGACTGAAAATTTCTCATAGTATCTACGTTGCTTCCAAGGGGAGCCTCCCCTGGATCTCTTACGGAGCTCCGCGGAGCGTAACTATGAATTATAGTCTATGATAGAAAAAAATGGCATGACGTTTATATTTAATATTTTAAGCATGCTTGAGGCATAAATTATGCCTTCTGGCATATTTCAGCGGCTCTGAGCGCTGATTGGCTAACTCGCGACACCTCCAGTGGTCCTCCGCCAAATGTACGAAAATAATTTATTTTCACTTTGGTCTCAGTACGACCGTCTCACGGTGAGACTTTCACCTAATATTTCTAAGAATACAAAAAAATAAGTCGACCAAATAAAACCAGGATATTCAATTTTTTCATAACATTTTTTGAGAATCGACGATTAGTGAGGTAAATTGTTTTATCGTTGAACTGATATTTGAGATTCTTTTATTTTAGACAAATTCTATATCTTGAAGATAAGTCGATTAAGAATGTAAAAATTGGTCAAAAATGCCAAAAACATCATTTGCTTGTATAATATCTACGTTATGCCAATTTTTTTATTAATATTTGTGCAAGCTATGTGTGCGCCTCAGCACATGCTTTCTTTTAAGTTGATTGGCACAATTTTTGTTGAATGATTTATTTGTGATATATGACAAAAAAAATTTTATTTAAAACGGGGTCTTGCTTAGTGTACCCAAATTGGCCAATCAACTTTTTTTTCTACAGCTTACATTGCCTAAGTGGGTACACTGAGTACGCTCGTGCTTTCTGTACCCGAATTGATCTGAATCTTATTTTTTTTTGTTTCGACCAATTTGGGTACAAAAACCACACCTTGAGAAATGGTTATAAAAAAAAATTTTGAGTAAACTTAGCTGGAGTTCTCATTAGTCGAAAAATCAACTAAATTGAATACAAAACGATGGCACTTTAAGAACGGGATTTGTATTTTGGAATAGGAATTAGCTTTATGAATTTTGCTTTTATATATGATGATTATCCTGAATAATTAGATTTAATTTATATACCACAAATACATTCCAAACTCTCATTTGATGTGTTTCAGTTATGGGGGTGGTGATAGTGATTTTTGGGATTTCAGAGGCTTCGTACGGTTAGAAAAATTCAGTCTGGACATTTTTGAAACATACATTAGGAAGATCTATCTTTGATCTCGCGATTCCATTACACAGTTTAGTACCACTCCCAACAACCATCTGGTTAACCGCGGTTAAACACGAGTCCCTCAGCTTTTTTCAAAGAAACAAGGATCCTAGAGCTTATTT
>SCLH01002199.1:24412-39663 GCA_004367855.1 Oikopleura vanhoeffeni | reverse complement strand
TTATAACTATCAAAATGGCTTAGAAAAAAAATAACAGGTGTGAAATGGGGTCAAGCACGACGAACAAATTTGGCCACTTAAGCACCCCCGAAAATTCAACAAAAATTAGTCAGAATCGGACCATTATCAATTGTTTTTAACAAAAAATTTCATATCCCTATTCACACTTTTGTTAATATCCGGCCCTACTACTAAAACACACTACGTTTCCTAATCATGGCCGGGATATTAACAAAAGTGTGACTAGGGGATATATCTCAAATTTAAAAATGGAATAAATAGTCTGATTTCGACCAATTTTTTCTGGTAGATTTTTCTTAAATATCTATGGTCTTTTGAGCTATCTTAAAACTTAATCAAATGAGTAGTTTCCAAAAGCCGAAATGTAAACGGTGTGAACCCTATTTTTTACTGAGAGCAGTTTGGTTGGAAAAAAATATGATGCATTCGAAAATTGTTTCTTCTGTAATAAATTTTAAAACAAGGTTGTCTTTTGTGGAATAACTTGTTTTCACATGTTTTCTAGAGCATATTTTGTATGCATTTTTTTTGTTTTTATACTATTGTACCGTAGTCATGAGAGATTAATTAAAATAAAGGACAATGGATAGACAATATTTCGATGTAAGTTAATTAACGAAAGAATAAGTTTATTTAAAAAGGTATATCTAAGATTATCCCAAAACCCAAACAAATACAAAACGAGAAATTCCTAATTTTTCCATCCCAAAAACCCGAATCAAGGAAAAAATCCGACAATTTCGATTTTTTTATCCAAAACACGGAAAAAAGTCCTAAAAATTCGAGTTTTTTGTTTATTTAACAAGTTCTGGACTTTTAAAATACAATTTTAAAGCCCCCTGACCAGTTAAAGCCCCCCTTTTGGCCAAAGTTGTAGGAGGCTTAGGCGTCGGTGCATTTTGACAGATACGGATATGGGCCCTTGATGAAAAACTCTTTACGTGGGCTATATATTTCCCTCATATACAATCAAAGTAATGTTTCATAATCCAGGCAACTTTTGTAATTACAGAAATTTTGAAGTATTGCTTATTTAGAAAATTTTGAATTAAAATTTTCGAATTTGGCAAATTAAAAGAAATTGAAAAAAGTTTCCGAACATTATAAAAAAATGCCTCATTTTTTGTTCAAACTTTTATTTCATTATTTGTTTCAAATCAACGAAAAACACTTTTCAAATGGCACTTTAACTTTTCGCGTAGGTGACCACATATTTTTTATATGCTTTTGGTCAAAATATTTGGAATATTTCGAAAATTTTCCTCATTTCTTGTTCAAAAATTTTCAAACTTATTTTTCTGGAATCATTAGCTGAAAAATATTGAGATGCCACCTTTTTTTTTTCAAATATGTCCGTTTTGTTTTTCGTGATTTTCTTAAATCGTAATTTTTGAACGAAACTACGGTTTGCGAGAAATTCATCGAAGCCCTTTTAATCCAAAATTAAACAAAAATTATTACATCAAAACTTCCGAATTGACCCGTCCACAGTTTAAAATTTTTTTCATTAAACTCAGAAAAAAAAAGATGAGCAAAATTCGTGTTTTTTTTCGTTTTTTTCAAAATTTTCGATTTTGACGTAGAAATCGTATATAACAAATTAAATTAATTTTAAACAATGGATGGGTCGGTTGTAACGGTTCTAATTAATACCTTAACTAATAACCTTAATTTAGACACCTTCGATAGCAAACGCGCGTTTTTGAGTGTTTTTTCGAAAGACGATTTATAAATTAAAATAATCGATCTGAAAAAATCAGACTATACGAAGTAAGTTGAAAAGTGGAAACTTTTCGTTCGAAAAGTTTTTATCCGAAACCTTTTAAACTGGCAAAGTTCCATCAAAGAAAAAATAAATAAAAGTGCAAATCTCTCAAAATGCACCGACCCCTTAATGGTCACACTGTATATAATCGGTTGAAACAGTTTTTATAAAACTTGCCGCGTGAGTTTCAATAGCGTCGAACAAAATCGCGTACCATGAATCATGGTCCGATATACTATCGCTTCAGAGACCCAGGATGTTATAAGATGCAAATTGAAAAAAATTAGAATTTTGTCCGTGATTAATGATCCTTTTTTTTTTTAAATTGGATGAAAATTTCTAATCTAGCGTAATCACATTTTTATCTGTTACAATTTGCCTCGACGCCATTTGAAGTCATGCGATACTATATGCGATACTATGAGAAAAATAGTTTGAAATGCCTATAAATAAGTTGTAATCTCCCACATTAGCCCCTCAGACGTCTGAGTCAGACCAACTCGCGCGCCAATTGCCGTAAACTTGGCGAATAGGCGCGACCTAAAATATTCACTGTTCTAAAGAGTTTTGCTGTGTTTTAGCAGAAACAAAGTCCATTATTTTTGGCGTTTCAAACTATTTGACTCATATAGAAACAGGTAGAAAAATTAGACATGCATTCCCATTGAATAGATATTTTAAATTATCTAAATAAATAAAGTTTTTTATAAAATTGGTAATATTTTTTAGTTTTTAACTCTACGATGCATCGCGATGGTACCTTGTTTTTTTTTAATTGAAAATACTTTTATATTCGACTTTGGTTGCAAAAAAAAATTTATTTACTTTATTGGAGAGAATTACAATTAAATAACTTGGAAATAAACATTTCTTTGGATAACTTGTAAGTTACAAGTTGTAACCCTGTCAGAAATTCAAGCCGTTTTTGAAATTGCCTCATTAAATTGCCATCGATTGTAAAAGTTAACATTCAAAGTTCTTTCAGAGATTACGAACTAACCTATCAGTTACTACGTATGTCTAATAGACATTGTCTATGGCGAGAGTAAATAGCAATTGAAAAAGCTTTTCGATAGGCAAATTTAGAAAATGCTGATTTTCGGAAACGGGACATAAATGTTTCTGGTTCAATTTCAGGGCAAAACTAAAAGTACTCTCGAAAATAAATAAAATCTGAACTGGTGGGTTTTTGCCGTTCTTACCTCAATTAGTACCGTTGTTAATTCGAGTTCAGTTCGACTAAATTTATTTTCGAACACTTTAGTTTTATAATAAATAAATTTAAAATAAATTTTTTAAAATGAACAAGGTCTTACTAGTATTAATTTTGAAAATAAATCGAATAAATTCATTTCTAAAATTAATGATAGTACGATTATTTTAAAAATAAACTAAACTTTATTCATATTCGTGATGAATCGTATAGTACGATTCGTATTTATTAAATAAAAATAGAAATATTTATTCTTCTAATTACTAATATCTAATTATTCTAGAATTTTCGTAATAAATCGTAGTTTTTAATTTATTTTTGAAAAAATATAAATTATATTTATTTTGAAAAAAATTAAATTATATTTATTTTTGAAAAAATTAAATTAATATTTATGAAAATAATTAATAATATTAATTTTTCTAATTACTAATAATCTTAATTATTCTAGAAATTAATTGTACTTAAATTCATTTTCAAATGGATTTTTTTTATTAGTATTATTATATTCGAAATTAATTATTTTTATTCGTTTT
This sequence comes from Oikopleura vanhoeffeni, assembly GCA_004367855.1. Taxonomy (NCBI): domain Eukaryota; kingdom Metazoa; phylum Chordata; class Appendicularia; order Copelata; family Oikopleuridae; genus Oikopleura; species Oikopleura vanhoeffeni. The sequence continues at coordinate 36,128 of SCLH01002199.1, read as the reverse complement.
TAACAGAATTAACCTGCTGTGGTAGCGCAAGTATATAATATATAATATACCCTTTATCACACTTTTGTTACTTCTCGGCCCTACTACTTAAAAACACACTACGTTTGCTAATCAGGGCGAGAAAGAATCCCAAAGAACGATTAATTTTGAAAATAATTTCGAATTAAATAACAGTACTTCGATTTTGAAAATATTAAAATAATATTTATTATTGAATCACATAAAAGTACTATTTATTTTGATAGTAAATTAATTCAAATTTGTTTCAAAAATTAATAAAAGTACTATTAATTTGTTAATAAATCGGAACAAAATAAATTTTCAAAATAATAAAAGTGATATTGATTATGGAAATAAAATAAATTATTTGAGGTGATATCTGCTTTATTTATCTCTGATTGCCCTGTATAAACATGTATTTACTCGCAAATTCTATTTTTCGAACCTGATAACCGCTCCCCCATTTTTAATATTTGATTCATCATAGGATTTTAAATGTTTTCCTATTCATCCTAAAAAAGTACGCGTGCCGCTGTTTTTAATTTTATTAAGTTTAAACATAGTAAGTTGAACCACCCAGGAAATGAGATTACCCGTGAAAAGTGCTGCTGTGACAAGTAAGTTGTTATTTGGCTAAGTCAGTTTTATTTCATGTCACATACCCCTGAGTTTTCAAGTAGGTATGACAACAAAAAATGGAATAAGACATTTCAGGTGGCACAAAAAAACAGGTTTTATTTACAAAATCGATATTTGATGAAAAACTTAGTTTCAAGTAGCGATGACAACTGAGTGGAATGTTAAATACTTATAAAAAAAAAAACTAAAACTTAATTTATGTACATAATAAAAAAAAATAAGATAATATGAATTATCCTTCATAATTTTACTTATTACTTCAATTAACTGAAATAATCCTCATTTTGGTCATCATGTAAAATGGTTCGTCCCTTGAACTAGAATTGGTGTCAAAAACACACACACACTGACGGCCCGCTGTGATTAACCGAATATTCTTCCTATTAAAATTTTATAAATATCGAAATTTAATTAAGGCCAATATTTTCGTTAAGACGCGTTATCGAAAATGCTCCAACGCCTTTTAGAGTTTGAATCCAGCATAAATTTTCATAGCTATTTGTATGAAATTCATTAAAATTTATGATATGCGAATTTTAAAAGGCAATTTTTTTGTTTAATTTTACGAAATGGCTCCGTAACGCCATTTCTAGAGTTTTAAATTCCAGCATCAATATTTCATAGCTATTTTTTCATGAAATTCAATTTGAATTTTAGCATATCGAAATTATGATTAAAGCTATTAATATTTGATTATAAATTGTTTATTTATCACAATAGAAACTTATCGAGCTCGGTATTGGCTTATATTAAACTACGCGAATTGTGCGTCTCACTTATCGATTGATTATTTTGTTTACTAGTATCTTTATAAGTATAACAAGAGATGGTTTTCATTCCAGCACAATGTCTTCCACTTGAAACTCAGGCCGTAACTGTACTAGGCTGACATCGGATTTACCAGACACATTTTTTTTCAATTTCGAAAATTCAGATACAGTATGTTAAAAACAGTGCGAAATAAACGAATTATTCGGATCTATACACTGGGAATGTCTATAATTTGGGGAGGTACTCCAGTCTTTTCTCAATTTTCCCGCAAAAAATTAGACATACAGTATGTCACATACTGTAATATCTTTAGAAAAATGTTGCAACCGATATCAGACTACATAAAAAGTAGTTTAACCACTTGCACAGGCAAAAAAACAAAAGTGTATTTTTAAATCCTTCAGGAGTGCATGATATGTTAAAACTTGCGGTTAAATAATGCTTGTGCTGACAGATAAGTAATTGCTCAATGTCACAAAAAATATTAACTATAAGTTGTACTTTTGGAGGTTTTTATTCCTGTGCTTAAAAACAGTTGTACAGGTGGAGGTTAACTAACCATTTTTTGGACCCGTAGCTATTCTCGCGACCAGTGATTTGATCCAAGTTTGATAATTAACATATTATTTCTGCAACATAATAAGAATTATTATTTTTATGATGTGATATTGTGACTCAATTATTTGCTCAATATACAGCAAAAGAGGCTAACTACGTGCTGCAGGTTATCACAGAAATTATTTTAATTGCGAGCACTTACAATTAACTTCAAGTGTAATGAAAAGTTATTTGTATGTCATCGTGTATAATAACGACTAGTAATTTCAATACGGGCTATTTTCAAAGTAATTTAATTTGGTAAATGCTAAGGTTTTGGTGCTCTACTGACAAAAATTGGTTTATTTTTTTTTATATGTACAGGGCGCTTATTTTTTTGGGTCTCGTGATCAACCAACGTTATAATATATTTTTTTTTCACTAAATCAACTAACAGTAGGTAACAGTTACTTCTATTTTTTTCTCGTATAATATAGTATTGAGAAATACTATTTAGGCCTGACTCACTAGGCTCGCAGCTGATTGATTGTATTGTAATATCCGAAATAGAATGTTTTTCATTGTCTAATATTTGCGATTGAATATTTTCTAACATAGACGATTTAATGTCCCTCATTTAAATATTATTTAGCCAATTGCTGGAAAATAAAGAACACATAATACAATACTAATTGTGGAAGTGGTTCCGAGCGATGCGTTGGTTCGATAATCTAATAAGATTTATCATAATAGCGCCATGTTAAGTGCTCCGGCCCACGCATCGATCGGAACCACTTCCACGATTAGTATTGTATAAAGCCTGAAATGTGAACAAGAAAATAATCTTTTCCATAACCACGACATGGATTTCGACGCATTTTTTTGAAAATAATTTAAAAATAAGAAACGCCCAACATTTTTTAAAGATTCTGTAAATGAAAGAAAATTCTCTATCAGATAGGCTATCGAACTCGGTTTTTTTTTTTAATTTTTTTATTTTATTTCATCATATTACACTAAATTACAGTGGTAATAAAGTTATGTATTAAAATTGACATTTAGCACAGAAAATTGCTGTAATTAAAGAGCTAAGGTGATTATATTTTCAGGTCGTACGACTGTATAATTAAATTTTTATGGTCCCAACAAAATGGCGACTAGTCACTTGTAGCCGGTCAAATCTCTGATTCAAAGTTTGAATTTCAAATAAACCCAATCAGTTCCTTTAAGGATAATAATAAATAATATTTAATTAACGACATACATTATTAGTGCTTTCGAAGAAAAACGTACCCGCTGCCAAGTGCTATCCGAAGTCAAGATTTTGTATTTGGACCCTCATTTTCTTGGTCAGGATCATTTCTCAATTTACTCCAGAAACTTTGAATTAAAATCGTTCCAGAGTGAAATTAGGTCAAACGCTCATACAATCATTTTACGCTATGCCAAAGATTTGTGCCTAGATAACCAACTCGTTTAACTAGACAGGACCAAATCTTTGGCATAGTGTGAAAGATATATCCTTTAGGAAGAAGGTTGTTATTTTCTAGTTTGGTCTAGCACATTCGTACTACTTAACGTACATAATTACTAGACAAACTAGAAAATAACAACCTTCTTCCTAAAGGATATGATCCAAAAAAGCCATGGCCTACTTCCAAGACTACCTTATAATATTTTTGACAAAAATGGCCTAGAGATGCTACTCTCTGTTATTCAAATAATCATTGAAGAGTATCAGAGGTCATGAAAAAGTTCCAATCATCAATTTTTGAGAAAAAATCTAAAACTGTAAAAACCGTTAAATTCAAAAAAAAATTTGATAACCAAATATCTGGTCATGACAGCCAGGACCGTGTAATATTCTCCTTAAATAGTATCAATCATGAAAAGGATGAAAAGTGTTAGGGAATGTTTCTCTATTATCTTATCCGGTAACAAGGGAAGCGGGAAATCGCTTATATAAAGGAGAATGACAAAACCGGAGATCGATTGTTTTCCTATGCTGGTGTCAATGGTTTATCACCTTTTTATTTAATGATCTTCATATATCCTATTCTTATGAGTTTGTCTCACGCATTGGCTGTGTAAAAATTGTAACCTAAACATAATAAAAATAAAGCCCAAGACCGATTTTCGTATAGTGAAAGGGGGTTTAAAAGAATTAAATGATTAATAGGGATATTTTAAATATCATATTTAGCATAAATATTCACGAAAATCGACTTCATTTTAATTGATATTAGAATATAGCCTTTGGGGTAAAAAAATGGTATGGAAACTGTGCTGGATTTCTTTGTCTTTCAAAAAAAGCGGAATCAGCCACAAATCTATTTTCAAATCATTTTTCAAAAATTTTATAAATGCGGAAAGTTTTAAATCAATACTGTATTGACAATACAATCCACTCAGAGGTTCCTTTATATAGCATGGAAGAATTACGCGTCGCTGATTGGCTTTCAATATAATTGGAATAGATGACGAATCTTTTACGTAAAACGTCGGTGCCCTCTGAGTGGATTGTACTAAAATTCGGTACTCAAAATATTTCTAGAATCGCTTTTTGTACGAAATATCCCTTATGATGACGCTTCATTATTTATTGGGAAAACATCAAAAAGTGAACTACAGTTTATCTTAGAGAATATTTAAAGAGAAATTATATCAAAAACCAGTTTTTGGGGACATTATGGAAAAATCTAAAAAAAACCTTTGTTAGAAGCCATTATGGAGAAACATATCTTGAAGACCATTATTAAAAAACCAATAGAAAAACCTATGTTACATGCGATTAAGAAAAAATCTAACAGTGTGACTTGCTGTGAAATTATTTTATTTGTTCTACTTCTCAGGAAAGATTCTCATCAATTTGTATTCATTATTTTTTAATCTAATCACTGATACTAATTTTGTGCTGGTTTGTTTGAGATATATGCCCAGTGAGAATTGCCCAATTTCGAGGCCTACTATCGCATTAACTTTTGGGCGCGAATTTACTTTTGTGTTAACCTGTGAGAATAAATTTCTCAATTTATTTATTCTGATTTGATAATGATTCTAATAATTCGAAAGCTTATCAATTTTTTATTTGTTTTGATTAAAAAAATGTTAGAAACCATTTTGTTTGCGAGAGAGTTTTCGATTGCACCTGACTATCCATTTGGCTCGAAAGTGCCGCAGATTGGGTGATTAGCCCAGGCATTTTGAACTAAAATGATAGTCTCTATGATCTGTAAAAACAAACTAAAATTAGAGACATTAAAGATAGAAAACATTCGATGACTAGGTCCTTATCAGGTAGAGGGTCTTTCTCCACGCTTTTTTGCGTGAAGAAATACCCAGTTATCTTCACGCATTTTTTAAAAATTTCTAGATCAAAATATTTTCGATGAAAATTTTTATTTTATTCTTATGTACGTTTTAAAAATAGAAATCAGTGAAAACTTCGATTTTTCAGAAAAACTGCAGAACACAACCCTTCATTTCACCTCCAACACCAGGCTTCGGCACCCACCAGCTGAGCCTTTCCCAACAAACGCTTTTGCGTAGGTTTTTACAGCGTACACTGGGCACGAGTTTACCTAACTCTAATTCTAACCCTTTCAAGATAGGATTATATTTTGTGTATATAGAAGATTATTGTGTACACTTAGGACATGGCAAAAATTTATGTCGGAAAAAACCTAGAGTTGGTACAAAAAAAATACTGTTTTCCACCAAACCCTTTTTTTCCTGACAAACAGTTTTTCATGATTTTGTACTGTGTACACAGGGCACAACCTAACCTAATCCTAATTTTAACCCGTTTAGCATTGAATTTAACAATTAACACGTTAAATTCATAATAATCAATAATATTGGTTGCAAGATTTTCGAAATGCTTGAAGAAAAAACTCAAAAACGCATGTTTTCTTCACGCGCTTGAAGAAGAAACTCAAAAACATAGGTTTTCTTCACGCACGCGAAGAAAATTCTCAAAAATGTAAGTTTTCTTCACGCGCCTGAAGAAATTTTTCAAAAACGTAGGTTTTCTTCACGCACGTGAATTTTTTTTCAAAAACGTAGGTTTTCTTCACGTGCGTGAAGAAAAAACTCAAAAACACAGGTTTTCTTCAGGCACAATGCGTGAAGAAACGCCCGAGACCCCTTATCAATAAAATAATAAATTTTAATGAATTACTTTTTAACAAAAGTAAATTAACCAGGAATTTAATAAGATTATTATTTTTTTAAAATTAACACATCCGAAGTTGGGACTTCCGACATGCTTGAGAACTAACAATTAGATTTTTAGAATCCTTGAAATTCTAAGTCATAAATCAGATTATTTTTTTTTGCAATTTCGATCAAAAACTTTAAGCTTTAGTCTATAGCTTTAAATTATAACAACAATACATGAGAAAATCCTGAAGTACCGTGATAGATATGATATCTAAGGCATCGTAGCCTACGATTCATAGGGCCTGATATAAAACCTACACTTGTAATTTTGGCCTCCAGCTCTCTGGCGCCATTTAATTAATATCAAGTAATAAAGTCAATTGCGTATAATTTTTGCAATGTAAGGTTTGAAAACTGTTTAATGGCGCCAAAGAGTTGAAAACTGAATTTTAACAAAAAACAAAACGTGATTTTTTTAATATTCTGTCCATTTTTTTTGATACTATTATAATAATGTGATGTGTACGTGAGATGAGGAGACAGTCGATATTTCCCTTCAAAAAACCTCGAAGGTTTGATTTTGGTAACCAGGATCCAAAAAATATTATCAGGGTAGTATTAAAATGTATCGTGCCACTTTGTTATAAAAATAGCCATACAATTGTCCCTAAAATTAATCATGTAATCTTTGTTTGTCTAATAAGCTTCAATGCAAATTTTAAGCGGGAGTGATTTCCGGCTCTCCTCTGACTCAAGATCTAAATGTGACGTAAAGTGTTAATAAATAATGGTGGTATAGTCTATAGTGGTTAAAAAAGGATGATGTATGCAATTTTGGGTTGTTTGGGCCTTCTAGGTGTATAGCGACCTCGGAGGTTCCCTCAAAACTTAAAGCCAGCGGAGTCTAATCTTATAGAGAATAAAAAAATTGGCTAACTTTTTAATGGCTTAACTATTGTAATTTGAAAAAAAAAATTTTAGATTTTTTTTCGAGAGAAAAATTGAGATATACAAATTTTATTCCGAAAATAAAACTTTTTGAGAAATGAAGGTTAGTATTTTGCTATGGAATTATTGTACATCAAATGTTCTCACACGACTTACACACACAGAAGATGGATTATCAGTTACAGTCAAGGGTTGAAAAAAAAAGAAACTTTTATTGATCATTTCGAGAAACGTTTTAAATCCGTGTTTCCTATTGGCTTACCTCCGTGTTCAAAGATTAACCGGGCTCGCGTCACGCGTGTTGTCAGAGAACACGTAACGCGGCCAAGAACGTTGATAGAATACTTTCAATACTTTTTAAACGAAGTTTATGAAATAATAAATTAATTTAATTAAAATTAAATAATTATTAAAATGTGAAATTGAAAAGTCTTATTTTTTTTCTAAGACCATTGAATATAAATTTACGACGCGGCAAGAACGTTATAAAATACTTTCATACTTTTAAACGGTTTATGAATAATACATATTAATTGATTAAAATTAAATAATTATTAAATGTTAAGTTGAATCTTATTTTTTTCAGAGCATCATTTGAATAGAAATTTACGTAACGGCGGCCAAGAACGTTAATAGAATATTTTCAATATTTTTTCGCACGTAGTTCATTAGATAATTAAATCAATATGATTGGAATTAAATAATTATTGAATATTATATTGAATCTTATTAATATCTAATCAATATAATTCAATTTATTTATTCAACTAGTTTCGAATTAAAATTAATTCATTATCAAGAATTTTACAGTATTATATTACAAATATAATTAAAATCCAATAATTATTAAATACTGAATTGAATCTTATTTTTTTGTAGGTGCATCATTTAAATAGGAATTTCAGAACGCGGCCAAGAACGTTAATATAATCTTTTCAATTCATTTACGTATTGAGTTTATAAGATAAATAAATTAATATAATCAAAATTAAATAATTATTAAATATCAAATTTAATCTTATTTTTCAAGAGAAGTATTAGACTAGGAATTTAATAACGCGGCAAAGAACGTCAATATAATATTCTCAATACTTTCTTGAGTGAAGTTCATTAAATTGTATAATTAAAATTAACTAGTTATCAAATATTATACCGCCTGAGTTTCAAGTGGCGTTGAAACCAAAAGTGGAACGTTGTACTGAGTCTGGTAAAGTCGCTTTCAGAGCACACATACGTCTTACCTTTCTTATAGAAACATATAGAGAATTTAAAATGGGATCCAATGATATTATTCTCTAGAAAATCGGATGAATAATTATGTTTTAGACTAATGCATTTTTTAGCGTTCCTCTTTTGGTTTCGACACCACTTGAAACTCACGCGGTATTACATCTTATTTCATTTGATAAGAGCATTTGAACATGGAATTTCAAACGATGTATTAATTGTAACATCGGATATTCCGGCTTGTTTCGTTTTATTATTAAAACATTTTCAAGGGGTTGTTATGTTTGTTTAATGTTCTTATTTATCAAATTATATTGTAAAATTGCTACATATACTTTTTAATTCATTTGCAGTTTTTACTTTTAGTTTTATTTATCTAGTACAGTTGATTTGTCTTAAAAATCTGCACACAACTTTTTTTCAAATAATTTCTCACCAATTATTTCAAAGGCCATTTTTTGGATTTTCGCTGAGTTTCTTCAGACGATTTGAAATAAGGAATGAACGTATTATGAACCATAGGTGAATTATGTGGGCCAACGGTGCTAGAGCGCAAAATACATTAATATAATTTGAAAGGAGTTAAGCAATCGCTTTGAAAATACCACAAAAAGATTTCTGGTAGTCGACTTTCTGATGACGGTAGTAACAACCAGTGTTCTAAAACTGGATGAGGTTTCAATCCCGATCCCGCCCGGTCCCCAGTCATATTTTTCCCGATCTCGTTTCAGAAGACTGATGACAAGCATCGGTTAATTATGTTTACTAAGGGTGCTAGAGAGCAAAATAAATTTCATGATTTGATGATTTTGCTGTCTAGCACCGTAAGCGTACATAATTCACCTATGGTTCATAATACGTTCATTAAAAAATCGGCCATGAGGATCATTTTGGTGGTAGTTCCATACGAATACGATGACCTTGAAATTGACCTCCAACTTTGAGAAAACAAAAAATTCTCGGCCTTAAAATGACCAGAAAAAAATTCTCTACAAGATGAGCCAAAAACATCGATACCCATTTTCACTTTTAATAATTCCTTTTTTCAAATCGTCTCTATTATATTGCTTGATAATAACTGGCGCTTCTAATAGCTTTAAGATTTTCCGGCGTATTTCCAACACTTTGATTTCTCTGTGATTGATAAGTGATAGTTTTTTTGAATGGTCCTTTTTTTTCTTAGAAATCATTTTGAAATTCATTTTTAATAAAAATTTTATTTAATATATTTTCTTCAATAAAATTAAATAACTACGTTTTAGACGCTTCATTCGAATTACTGCGTGAGTCAATTATCCAAGAAGAAATAGTTTCATAGGTTCCCAGAACAGTCACTTTTGCATTTGTGATAAAAAATTGACCAAAAAACCACCCAAAATTCTTACTTTGACCACCCTTTAACTTAATTGTAAATTCTAGATCTTGTTTTAATTGACCAATCAGAGCGTATATTTCCTGACGTCTGGCGTATAGGTGACTTCCGGCGTATAGTGAAAAAATCAACAAAATTTTCATTTCCTACACTATTATCGTCGGATTAAATATCTTTACCCAACGGAACTCCATCTCAAATAACGTTACTATCTCTATAGCGCGAGTTCGAATCCAAGTAATGTGTCTAAGTGATGTGTCTTAGGTGATTGCTTGAGTGATTTACACACCGATCACAATTTAGCGGTTCCAATATCAGCCCCTTGCCTTTATAATAATACTCAAGACAGTCACTAGACAACATTAGTGGGATTCGAACACGCGCTATAGATATAGTAAATGTTTTTCAGATGGAGTTCCGTTGGTAAAAGGATATAGACTACAGCAGGGTCCGGCGTATAGGTGAAAGTTTTTTGCAAAAAACGCTAATAGTGTAGGAAATGCAAATGTTGTTGATTTTTTCACTCATTCTAGAAATCTATGTTTCAAACAAAAAAATCTCACATGTACAATCCACTCTTCTAGCGTGGAAGAATAACGCGTCTCTGATTGGTTTTCAGAGATTGACCCCTTCAACATGATAGGAATAGATGACGAATCTTTTGCGTAAAACGTCGGTGCCATCTGAGTGGATTGTATTAACGAAAATTAATTCCTTGATTCATTGTTTAATACGAAAATACTTTAGATTATTGTCATCCAAAATTATTATTACAAAGTCTGTGTGCATGAAAACATAATCAATTGGTTATGTGAAAGCTGTCCAAGAATGATTAAACGTATTTTTATTATTTAAATTTAACTCCAAGGGTCATATTATATGACTTGAATTGAGCCCATATATTTTCATAATTTAGAGCACTCTAACAGTCTGATGAAAATTTCAATTATAAACTTTAAGGGCACTCCATAACTTTCGATCTAGAAGAGCTCAAGACCTGACTTTATGATTTTTAAACTCAGCGTACCTTGTTAAATTATAAATGATATAATAAACGTAAAAATTTCAAAACCTTTTCAAATTATTTTTGTGCTCTAGCGCTAAAATGATCAATGATTTGGCCAAAGTTTATAATACCGTTTCCAAAAACATTATACTTATAAATCATTTGGTGGTATTTAAAACTTAAAACGATGGCTTCGTCGTGAAAAAATAATTTTCAAATAGTAATCCTGGGAGTTAAGAAAGTTTTAAGTCAAAAATCCCGGCCTTTCTTATATAAAAAATTGTTCATGTCTGAGAATTACACCAGTTTCTAGTGGCCAATAAAATTGTCTTTATTGACAAGCAACAAATTATTGAAATGCGAAAAAATTAAATTTAAATCTTATAAATGATGGATAGGAATCGGACCGGGAAAACCAGGGGCCATTTAGTGATCAGAAAGTAGGTTTCAAAATTTGAGTTTTCGGCCTTTATTTTTACTTCTGGGTCGATTATTTCAAACTAGTGATATTAAAGAGATTGTAAAGAGATTACTCACAGTGAAATTTGCCACATTATGACAAACAGTTTTGAAAAATAGTTGTTGGAAATATTTTGGTAAAGAAATTAAAAAAAGATCATTAAAAGTTTGAAAAAAAATTTGGCCCAACACAGTGTGTTACACACTGTAGAATAATTTGTACGATTCAAATAATCTAAGTTTCAGGCGAGTTCGGGCTCTATGTAAACTTGGCAATTTAAACATAAAACCCAGAAAATCTCTACAAATTTGTTTTTAAATTTTACATTAGATTTTCGATTTTGTTTTAAGGGAGTAATTGTTAAGGGGGTAGCAGCGATGTGGCAGATTGGTACATTTTTTCGGAGTGATTTTTGAAAGAAAAAAATGTGAAAATTTTGTATTTTATTTTTTATCTTCAATAAAAGTGTTCATTCTTGCAAACGTTCATATTTTTAATTTCTCAACATACTTAAGTATCTGTAAAAATATCAAAAACCACTTTTCATTACAACTCCATTTCCAACTTGACCCGATGTGGGATTTTTTTTAAAGGC
>SCLH01002199.1:2138-23462 GCA_004367855.1 Oikopleura vanhoeffeni | reverse complement strand
GGAGTGCATTTTTTGAAAGTAAAAAAAAATGTGAATTCTTTTATTTTATTTTTTTATCTTCAGAAAAATGGTCTCATTTCTTGCAAATCGTTTATTATTTTTAATTTCTCAACATACTTAAGTATCTGTAAAAATATCAACAACCACTTTCATACACCTCCATTTCCAACTTGACTCCGATTGGGACTTTTCTTTTAGAAGGCAGATATTTATCATACTTTCAGGACACTTTTTCGGCGTGTGTAATGTATAATTAGTGGAGAATCCAGCTTATCCACTATGAATAAAAATTTCTTTCATATTACTATGATAAGTTTTTTTTCCATTGAAATATAGAGAAAAAAACAGACTTTTTAGGAAAAAAAGGTTGACCTTCAATTGAGTTTACATCTTGGAAAAATGTCCTTGATTTTTTAAATAGTCAAGAAGGACCTATTACACCCGCTAATTATTATAAAATTTTTTTCGAAAAAAATAAATTTTTCTATAAATTGGTGTGCACAAAAATGGACCACAAACCGGTGTCACAAGCCAAGTGTTGTAAATTTCATCAGTTTAGTTTCAGAAACGAATATTGATTTGACCCTTCCATCGACTTGAAATACGGAAATCAATAGATTACCAGAAATAACAACAACTGGACCTATGGCATTGATTTTTCAAGGAGAATTTAAAAAAGCATTTAATAAAAAATTTTGGATTTGTTTGCTAAGATTTTTTTCTAAACATTTCTAAAAAAAAAGTACGTACAAAAAAATGATCAAATAACATGGTTCTGATTTTTTTAAACAGCATTTCAGAAAAAATATGTAAACATGCATGAAAAAAAAGTTAAAGTGGCCTATTTTTTTCGTTTTTATTCACAGATTTTAGAATAAAAAAAAAAATTTTGGGTGAAAAAATTGCTGTGAAATTTTAATATATTTGAATTTTTTTTTGAAAATTTTACGAATTCAAACATAAAAGTTTCAAACTTTCAAATTTATTCCTAATAATAGATAAAAAATATTTTATGCAGCTGATACACATTTTATTTCTGGTTCAGCTAAACGATAAACAAGCACAAAAAAATTAACCAAACTAATTATTTCGCTAAGTTTTAATTGACGCCAGTCTGCCAACATTCGCTGCTTAACCCCCTTAAGTTTAAATATTAGTTTCAAGTTAAAGTTATAATTTTTCCCTGGTTCCGAACCCTACTTGATGGCACTCGTTGATTGCGAGTTTTCACATTAGTATAAACTATTACAATTCCTATGTGTTTCTATAAGTCTTATGATATAAAATAAATTTTAACTTTCTGTCTTTTTTTATACAAAACTAAATGAAATGCTTCTTCTTAATACTTTGGAAATGATTTTTGTTCCAATCCACTAACTGGGAACATTTATTTCAAGCATTACAGAATTCACTAGGTTGGCTAAAATTTAATTAACCCCCTCACCACCCTTTGACTTCAAAGGCAACAAAAATTTTTTCGGGGGAGACCAAACGGCGCAGATAATAACATCGTCACAGACCTACAATTCAAATTTGGTCATAAAGGTTTTGCCAATTTTTATTTCGAAAATATTGTGAAATTTTATATGGATGAGGCCGTTCAAAAAGTTATTTTTTCCCCCCTACTTTTTTTTAGGATTTTCGTCAAAATTCTTAAAAATTAATTTTGTGTGAAAACGATATATTGATATCAAATTGAGTAACAAGTTAGGAGGAAAGTATTTAAGATTTTTATATATAGTTAATTGTTATCTCAGTCTCTAACGAATATTTTTTCCACAATGTGATGTTTAGGAAACTCAAAATAATAAAATAAAAAAATATTTTTCAAAAAATTATTTTTCGAAAGATTGAACGGCAAATTTAACCCAAATAGAGTCGACAAAGACAATCGATCAATATAGAACATTAAGCGTGGTTAACTGATTTTGAGTTTTCAGCTGATTAGCAATATTTTCCACATTTTACTGCATATATTTTCGATACGCGGCTAATATGAATAATTGTTTTTGTAAGCGATCAAGAATTATCATAATTTTTCAAATTTAGACCAGCTTTTAAATAGCTATAAGTTTCACTCCTAAATTTGTAACTTATTATGCCATTTTGAAAATGTATGGTTTTTCAAGAAATACATAGGTGGATGTGAACCTCTTTTTTTCTCTCGCAGTTATCTAGTTTACATAACTTCGAAATTTAAAAATGTTACGTGTTGCTCACTTAATTTTATCTTGATCTCAATCAGTTGACAGAATAGTTAATTTGATATCTTCTTTCAGTTTTCCCGTGATTAAGCGCTCAAAGTATGCCTTTAGATAGGCTTTTGGGCTGTGTGAGGCGAAGTTCTCGTTTTCTGGGTCTGTGAGGAGGTTAAAGAAACGTTTTTAAACAGTTGTATCAGAAACTGAGCTTATATGCGCCTATGTTTATTTGGAGCTGTGCGCCACTGATTCTTAATTTTAAGTTATACACGAGAATGATCTTAGGATAGGACTTCCATCCGACCGAGCCGTTTTTTTCAAGTACTTTTGTTCGCGAGATAAAAATTTTTATTTTCCGAACCAGATCATCTTATAAAAATCGCTCGGTCGAAAAAGCTCTCGGCCAGTCCATATAATTTAATGCAAACTTAAATTTCGAATCGAATATGTAGTCAGTCATAAAACGTTGATTTTTCCACGTTTTGTCTCCTAGACGCCGAACCAGAGAGATGCGGAGACTTACCGCCCATTGTGATTTGGTTGGCCCGTATTAGTCTCTTTAGTCCAAATCTTGAATTTTTTTTCAGAAGCACAGTACCCCGCTATAACCCACTTTAAACTCAGAAGTTGAAACAGTGACGTACTCAGCGGGTGGGCCAAATCTTGCCACCTGACTTTAAAAATCAATTTTTACTCCAAGTTAACGTTAGCAAAATTATAAACTATAATTCAATAGCTTCAACAATTATTTGATAGCAAAAAACAATTAATATTATATTTTTCGGTTTTTACGATAATTTTTCTTTGAAAACTATATCGATATCTCTCCTCTTTTTGGCCAGATATGGCCAGCGCTGAGTATGTGGGGGTAGGCTTCCAGCCGTCCGCGTCTCAATATACTATATATCCTTTTACCAACGGAACTTCATCTCAGAAACGTTTACTATCTTTATAGCGTGAGTTCGAATCCCACTAATGTTGTCTAAGTGATTGTCTTAGTGATTACTTGAGTGATTACACAGCGATCAAATTTAGCGGTCCCAATATCAAGCACCGTTGCCTATTATCATACCTAAGACAGTCAATAAGACAACATTAGTGGGATTCGAACACGCGCTATAGAGATAGTAAACGTTTTTGAGATGAAGTTTCGTTGGTAAAAGGATATTGATAGAGGTGTGGTAGAGCTAGCGTTGTAGTAGGGCGAGCGCTGTGAATACATAAGATTCCAGTTCTCTTTGATACTGTATTTAGAATACTATTTAAGAATAAATATATCTTAGATTCGATAAAATTAATGCTCTTATTTATCGCTAATAATGAAATTTTTCCTGAACTCAAAATTGTGAAAACTGACATAGAAATTTATAGGTTACTCTCTAAACGATATTATTTGTTAGTCCGAGATTTCGAGTTACTTTCGGTCAAATTAAGATATAAATTTTTGCTCCAAAACTCCACGAGAAACATTATCTGTAGTTTTCAAGACAATTTGCAGTCTAAATTATTTTTGATGATTTCGGCGTTGAAATTACTCTGGTTTTCTAGGATTTGTTTATAAATTACAGATAATTTTTATCGAAACGTAGATAAATTTCAAAATTGAAATGACGATGTAAATCTATTCTTGAATCGAAATTTTGTTTCGTAATTCCGATCTGCAAACTATATTTCATAAGTTTCATTAGTGAAATATTAGTAGATGAATTTTTAGTCATAATTCCCGATTTTGTTATTTGACCGGAAACTTTTACATAATAAATCTATATTAAGCTCTAGCAATTTTGTCCCTTTAGATTAAAAAAAAATAGCTATACAACAGCTGGTTATTCAAGTATCTCTCGATTTTAAATAAAAAATTTTCAAAGTCAAGAATTGCGACCGAATCTTGTAGAGCGAAATACGAAAAAGATATTCGCCAGATATAAATTTGCCATAAGCGCTATCTTGTGGCCAATATTTATAGTTCAAAATACCGTCTCCAGACAACCGATTCTTGCGCATCAAGTAAAAAAAATATGAGAACCCAAGGACTAAAAGATCACTTTTCGGACCTGAACTGATTTTTTTACAAAATGGGCAAACAAAATCGGTACCCATTTTTGACTTTCAAAATTTCTTATATCCAATTGTCGATGGAAAATAACAGACAAAGTTAAAAAAATGTTTAAATATTGACGTGATTATAATATAGGCTTTATTATGTCGACCATGGAGCCTCCTCGCACATATCAGCCACTTTTCAGCCAATATTTTTTATATAATTCGGCTTTTGAAAACGACTTATCCGATTAAGTTCTTAGATAGCTCAAACTGAGCACAAATATTTAGAGAATAATAAAATAAAACTGGTCCGAATCGGACCATTTTATGATTTTTTTCTGAGATTACTGAAATTGTTTAATTATCAGTTATTGTATAAAAATTGGAAACAATGGTCTGATTAGGACCATTATTTTTAATTAATTTTTCCCTAAATAGTTGTGCTCAGTTTGATCAATATATAGCCTACAAAGAACGTACAAATAAATCGAAAAATAATATTTTGAAACTTTCAATAAATATTCTTAGATATTCTTAAATATTTCTCCCTAAATTTTACGGCAAAAAAATTAATTTTGAAACAAAAAACATTGATGTGTTTTATCAAATTCTTTCGATATTAATAGCGTTCAATTTTCGCTGTCGGAATTTTTCAAAGATTTGTAAAATCAGAAGAATTGGACATGGAAAACTTTGTTACCAGCACAGCTAACTTGAACGTTGGATTTTAACTTGGACATGAATTTGGTGAAAAAACAAAGTTTTCGAGAAGGAATTTCCTACGACAAATTCTTTTGTCACATTTTTGTTCTAAAATTCTTAGAAGTCGTGGGTCAAAATCAATGTTAAATATTCACTGAAAAAAGACTTTGTTTTGCACATTATTTTGAGTGAAACTTCGCAGTTGTTTAGAATTGCTGAGTACACGAGTTAAAATAATTGTCCAAAAGTTTTCAAATGACCTCAAAAATTGATCACATTTAAATCACATGAATTAGAATTTTAAATTTTCATTTTATGTATTGCCCGCAAAGATGTTTTACAGTGGTGGTTGGCAATATAAAACACACTATCGTTGAGCAAAAGTTTTGCCAATTGCCCTTATAGTTGTGATTTTGAGACCTGGGATATATTTTTGTTTTGAATTTTAGTTCTAAAAAAATGTGCGAAAATGAGCATTTACTTGCCGATTTCTCCAGGGTTTTGCTCATTGCCCTAATAGCCTTGCAAAATCAAATGGGCGCAAAAGTGTTGCTTATTGACCTCACTTTTGCCGATTGCCCTCAACCACTAAAGTATGCAATCTTTACTACCATCTGAGAGTAAAGAAATATCCGAGTGGAATTTTGGTGATTTTGCTAGGAACACAGTGACTATTCGGGATAGTCTATCCCCCTATTTTTCTTTGGCATCTACGCAATTCACCCCAGTTTTTACCCGAAAATACTGGTCACCGTTCACAGGGAATACGGATAAGTTTTAAATAAATCATGAAAAAATATGTTTTTAATATTCTTGACGACGCAGACCCAGTTGAAGGGCCGAACGTTTCTGCAAAACATTTTTTGTTCATTTTGGATCGTCGGACAATTTTTGCCTAACTTTAAAGCAGGCTAAGAAAAGGAAAGGGAAGAAAAGTGGCAAAAAAAATTCGACGATATTGCCCACTTTCGGCGATATGAGGTCAGAAAAAAAGTTTTTCGTTCGAAATAAAAACGCGGAGACGCTCAAAATTTGAAACGGGGTTCGACAGTAATTTCAAATGAAGTAAAATACCAAGATGTACTTAGTATAGAATCAAGCGATCCACCAAAAATGACGAAATTCAAGACTCACTCAAAGTAATTTGTAATAAAATTCTCGAACGCTCACGCAATTCGGCGATATTGGCACTTTCGGCGATATTGGCACTTTCGGCAATATGGGCACTGAAAGTATTTGAGATCAAAATCGTGAAATTGCGTATGTTTTTTTGGCGATATTGGCATAGCAATATGGGGCCTCCCCGTGAAGCAGACAATTTTCTGCGAAATGGCAATATAATCAAAATCACTTTCAAGTGCAATTTTCACGTAAACTTTGTTCACACAAAAACGTAGTTTTATAATTCAAATTTTCAACCTCATATAGTAGACAAATCATCGACATCTGTGGTGCAATTCAGCTTTCAAGATATTATGCGAACTCAATTACCCACTCAAAAGACAGATCTGTTGGACACTTTAAAACCTCAGGATTCTAGAGAACGTCCCGTATTATCATTAGAAAGCATAGAAAACTCACAAAAATTAATAAATTCTTCAGTCCCTTTATATTCTTCACACTGTTCTTCAAATTTTTATTATAACGATAGATTAGCAAACGAAACGGACGTTTTCTCAAAAGAACTTGAAAATGCCGAAAATTCCGAAAATATACCTGATCTTTACTGGAACTCAACCGATGATTTGATAAATAAGCCCATAGTTATTGGTCACCAACGGATAATTGCCGTTTTTGACAGTTTCAAACGCCAAAAAGGCATAACTTGATGAAAAACATATGATAAAAAATATATACAAAATTAGCAAAAAAAATATATTCAAAAAATTGCGTAAAATAGTCGGTCCTGATTGGTTTAAATTTCGACCAATGAAAATCTCAATGTCGTCCCATTCTTATTTTTTTTATTTCAAAAGTAGCAAAAAAATTTTTCATTGTGAATGAAAATAATATCTTGCGGCCAAACATATAGATATACTTAGTATTTGAGACGCTAGAGCGAAAATAAGGTTTTAATATTAGATTTGGCCACCTTGCGGTCAAAATTTTAATTTTCCCTAACAAATTTTTTTGTTCGTTATCAATTTTCCCAACTTTCTAGTGTAATCCCGACTTTCTAGTATGTAAAAAAATATGACCTGAATCTGACTGCGGACAAGCTAATATCCACCTTCGCAACAGTGTTTTGAAACAAAGAGACCAAAATTAAGACCTACAAAGTACCCCTTATTGTTTATAATAAATGTTTTTGAGACATACAGCAATTAAGTATTGGTCAGCCAATGTCATATTCAAATGCAATTTTGTATTTTATGCACTTCCGAAACCACGAATGTTTACTTAAATTTCCGTGTTTTTTGCCTGCGCAGGTGAGAGTTAATTGCAATTCTGGTAAAATCATTTCAGATTTATTCCAGAGTGCTGTGAGTAGTTTTCAGAACAAATCGCAAACAAAAGTATTGTTATAAAAGATATAAGTCATCAGTGTGAAGAAAAATACCTCCTAGTTGATTTTCTCATGAAAGTATAACAAATTATTGGTCAATTATGTGCACGAAAAGTGCTAGAGAGCAAACACTAGTTTTTAGTTTAACGCCCATGATCTGAAAAAAACAAATTTAAAATCAGTATGTGGATTCCACATTGTGGAAGTAATTTTTGCACTGGAAAAATTCAAGTTTTTTTATTTTCTAATTTTAAGCAGAAAGCAGTAGTTTGGTCAAGCTTGGTTAACCGGTTGGTTAAGGCGATTAAGAATGTGATGTAAATTTGATATAACTTTCGAGGTTCTTAGCTTCAACAATATGCAACTGAATTTATTTGCTCTGGTGCCTTGGCGGAACTTTTTTTTCTGTGATTCCAGGGGTTAAGGAAGTGCTGGTTGCTAAATAAAAAAACAAGTTCCCGATTTTATTTTAATGGTTTTTTATGAAAATATGGAGAAAGCACTTTTGATGGTTTCAAAAATAATTTGTATGTAATAAGTTTAATTTTGTTTGTCTTCAGCTACACATTCATGTGGGGTTTAAATGTGTTACCTGTCAATCCAAGGAGGTGATACATTTTGATTAAGATTTCTAAAATGGGGTCAAAAATACAGTTTTTGATGATGCTGTTCAGAACTTTCCCAAACACTGATCTAGGTAATCTGTTCACGTTATGTGACATAACTTATGTCTCGTTACAACTCAAGGAGGTAATACATTTTAGAAACATTTTAAAAGTTTTGTAAGCTCGTTTTTGAATGGACAAGCCATTCGTGAGTTTCGAAATTTGAAAAATGCAAGATTTTTGTTCAAAGATATAAGAAGGGAAATAATATTTGGTCAAATGTGATGTACTACTATGCCAATTAGCCATTGAAAACCCCGATTTTCAACTTTTTAGCGACGACCAACCCTTAATAGACCTCCTTAATAGACAGGGGTAAACGGTATACCATTTTCATCGATAATTTTTTTCGTTGACTTTTTCAAAAAGCCTATCTTCAACTATAGAAAACTGTGTAGGCAGAAAATATTTATTATTTTCAATTCAAAACTCTAGGAAATTTTTTTATTGTTTTAAAAAATTGATTTTTGCATTGATAATCAATCAATCATTAGATAGTCAAATTCTGAAAGTGTATTTCTAACGAGGTTTGTGATATCAATAGACCCTTATTTTAATTCTATACATTTTTATTTTTATACAATACTAATCGGGGAAGCTGTTTTGAGCGGTGAGAAAAAGCTCGTAAAATTACTATTACCGAAATGTCTATACCGAAAATGTCTATTTGTAGTGCTGATTTCCGCCTACGTAATTTTCATAGCAAAATATAGGCAATCCTATTAGGCATCTTAAAAATGTCGACCAAAAATTTTGTCGCCCAAAGATAGGGAAAATAAAACTCGACAAAAAAATTATCGATGAAAATAGTATACCTCCAATAGACACCGTACTGTACGGTCCGTACATTGAAATTATAAAACAAGTCTTAATAATAATTTAAATTTTCCAATTGTATCACCACTTCTTGTTATTAATTGAAACAAAGTACTACTCGTGTAATAAAAAAAATACTGTAGACGAATGAATACGCAATCATGTTCAAAGTTAATGACGAGATGCTTATAAATTATAACATTATTATTTATAATGTTTTGTTCGAATATTATGGTTTGCGAAACAGAGTTCTTGAGGTATGTTGAGCGTGTCCACCGATAGATTTCTAGTCAAAATCGACTACAGAGGTCGACAACTCTATTCTTGGAGACAGATTTTCTGAAAACGTCGCAAAAACTGAAAATCGGGGTTTTCAATGGCCAATTGTCGCGAAAGTACAAATTGTTGAACCAAATATTACCTCTTTCTGATATACATTTCTGATATCACTATACAGTATAGTCTATACTATTACTATAGTACTTGAAGAAAAATCTTGCATCCTAAAAAAAATCGAGAGTGACGAGTGGCTCGTCCAATCAGAAACGTGCTTACAAAACTGACGGAATTATTTTTTCAAAATGTTTATCCTCCCTTAGTTTTTAAGGTACAACAATGATGTATGACTTAAATTGGCAGGTCATCTTGGAGCGTTTGAGAAAAATTCTTGGATTTGGCTTCAGAATCACCAAAAATAGTATTTTGACCCTATTTAAGAGGTATCAATGCAAATGTATCTCCGCTCTGGATTTGAAAGTCACACATTCGTAACCTACATGAATGTGAAGGTGAAGAGTCCGTGCAGATCAGTAAGGAGAGTTTTGTTCAAATTTCTCACTCAGTTTTTAGTAATCGTGTTTTTATTTTCCAAAAATAGATAAATTTCAACTTATTTCATACAAAATATTTTTGAAACCATCAAAAAGTGCTTTTCTGACCATGAATCAAAATAAAATGAGTACCAAAATGCTTGTAATTGTCTATAATTTCATAAAAAAATTATTCCAATAAAATTCAGGAATTTTTTTTGGGCCCCATTTAGCGACGACCATCCCTTTGAACATAACGAAAATTGTCAATAATATAATTTCCATCTTAAATTTTTCTGTGGAAATTTGAGTGAAAAAGTTTTGAAAAATAATTAAAATCTGACGTAGCCAAATTTTTGCGTGCCTGAATTATGCAACAGAATTCATGCTAAATACGACTGGAAATTTAAAGAAAACAGGCTAAAAATGTGCGTCTTTTCAATTCATGGTCGAGTTTTCAAATCCAGAATTTAACAGGTCAAGGTGCTGGTACTTAACACCGAAAAACATTCAAATGAGGTCGTGTTTTAAACCAGAAAAAAGTGGTCAGGATATTTTGGCAACAATCTAAAAATCCCGTTTATTTATTATAATTTATTTTTGTTATGTTTATTTTTATGTATTTTTTTACTGACAGAATTTCACTTATCGGTACCTTTTTTAAAATTCATATAAATCTGCTTTTAATGTTATGATATTTTTTAAATAAAGTCATTTCAAGGGGTATGCAAAAATTACGGAACGGGTCAAATTTGAAAGAGTTAAAATGTTTATTATAGAAATCAACAATTTTTTAACCTTTCGTTTTCATTAGCTTCTTCAAGATTCTTAGACTGGCCAATAACAGATAAAAATATATTTATTATGTTTAAACTCAAATTTCCTTGTGGTCACGCTCTTGCTCACTTGAATGAAATTGATAAATATTACTGTTCTTTCAATCAAGTTTAAACCCCAAAAACAGTACAGTATCCCCTATTGACACTTTTGTGAATATCCCGGCCCTGATTAAGAAACGTAGTGTGTTTTTAAGCAGTAGGGCCGGGATATTCGCAAAAGTGTGAATAGGAGGTATGTAAGATTTTTTCTTATATTATTAGCTTTTTGCAAAAACATGATTGACACCGCTGATTGGTCAATTAGCATGTAAATCTGTGAAGCACCTATGCGTTTCTAAATCAAAATTTTGTTGATTGGTTTAGGTTAGCTCCTGCAAAAAAGTAAGAATATAAGCAAAAATTGTGACATGCTGTATTCTGGAGTGTTTTTATGACCACCAGGGGCCCATTTTTTCATTGAATAATTTATTTGTCAGGCAGACCTTGCGAAATCCGGTTTGTCACATACCCTTCTCCCAACGGAAATCCATCTCAAAACGTTTACTATCTCTATAGCGCGTGTTCGAAATCCCACTTATGTTGTCTTACTGATTGGCTTGAGTATGATTATAGGCAAGGGTGCTTGATATTGAGACCGCTAAATTTGATCGGTGTGTAATCACTCAAGCAATCACTAACACATTCACTTAGACAACATCGTTGGATTCGAACACGCGCTTATAGAGATAGTTAACGTTTTTGAGATGGAGTTCCGTTGGGAAAGGGATACCTAGAGCTCCCGAGCAAAAAATAGGTACTCGACAAAAACTTACGATGGAAAATTCCGATATGCGATTGTCTTAAGTTTGAAAAGAAAACTTTGATCGTCTGAAAAACCACCACAAAGTGGTTCCACCAATATATAATTTTGACGAAAATTCTCAGCGTTAAAAACTACCTTAGGTCCTAAATAAGATTAATAGGACCTTTTTATCGGAAAGCTAATTTTTCGATTAGGAGCCTCACATATTGATTATCAACGCGCTTGAGATATCCACGGCACGATCAATTCTGAGAGGAAATGTCCCAAGAGCGTTTATAATCAATGTACAATGTACCTGACCCTTTGTTTTTATTTTTTGAAAGTACCACAATTGAAAAACTAACAGTTAGTTGAGCAAAAAGCTCATTACGATTTTGATGAAATTTCGACAAAAATTAAAATACGTCGTAAGTTACGACTCGTAACATTGAATAATTCATCTATCGTTTTTGGACAGTGCTGTAGCTGTAGCATGTTACACCGAGTGCTGTAGCCGAGTACTACACCGATTTTCAGTTTTTGCGACGACCACCCCCTTAACCCCCACCTGCACGGATGAGAAAATTAATAACGCCGAAATATTCCCTTCCGAAAGTAACCCTCCGAGGTGTCCAAAACATTTTTTCAATTTAAGAGTATATTTGCAGATTATTATCTGGTTCCAGTGCTGTTTTAACTGCATAAAACAAAAAATTGCATCCAAATAATGCATTTCCGGTCTGATGAGAAATTTCTGAAACTCACCAAAATTCTTGAAATTAAAAATAAGGGGGACCTTTCGGGGGTCTGTTCCGATATTCTGCTGGCCAAAATGACACTTCCCCCCATATATTTTTGGTCTCTGTCATTTGAACACACTCGTGCAGGTGGGGGAGGAAGTAGTGTCTGTGAAAAAAAATCGTTGGTGATCTCGCGGCAATGCGAAAATTGGTTTGGTCATCAGAGGGCGCCAAAGGGTGAAATGAAAGCTCTGCGGTGGTACCATTTTCGCCTTAATTACTAATAAGATCAACTCTATTTATGTCTCTGAGACATTGTCTCAAACTAAAAAGAAGAAATGTCAGCAAAAAGTTCTTGAACTACTTTTTAGATTTGTTTTGTCAATACAGTAAAAAACCCAAAATAATGTCAAGGTCAATTTCAAAGTCATCGAATCGCTTCGGAAATATCACCAAATTTTCCGTGACTTTCTCATGACGGTATAAATAACCACAGGCAAAAAATTCACACTTGGAGAGTGAGAACGTGAAGCTACTTTTGCTCTCTTATGTTCCTCGTGTAGATAATTGACGCAAAGTTGATTATGCCGTTATTATAAAGTCGGCTACGGAAAATATTTTGGTGATATTTTCGAAGCGATGCGATGACTTTGAAATTGTACTTGACTATATTTTGAGGTTATCTACTGTATCGACAAAAAATTAGTCCTCGGAATTGTTCTTTTTCGTTTGTGACATAAATATAATGAATCGTATGAATAATTAAGGCGGAAATAGTACCGCAGCTGAGCTCCGATTCCACTCATTGGCACCCTCTAGTGAGAGCATCGATTTTCGCAGTGCCGCGAGACCACCACCGATCGTTTTTTCTTTGACAATTTAGTTTAACCTATAATTTCCAGGAACATTTTTTCACAGACGCGACCCCCTCAACGTAACGTCGATAGGGTTTCGACGACCTCCCTCTTATTTGCATGGAATGCATACCAAAATAAATACTCAGGCTGTAATTTTTTCGATATTAAAGTTTATTGTTATAACAATAGTGTCCACAAATTTTTTGAGTACTCCTGGAGTACCACTTCCCGGTGCTACCCCTGGTATTACTCCCCGGTGCTTTCCGGTACAACTCCTCGGTAAGTACTAGTCCTCAAAGTTTAATAACGAGTTTAATTAAAAATGACAAATAAATTTAGTCAGATCTGATGACTAGAATCTGGACTAAAATCTAGGGTTGGCAGTTAAAGGGCAAAAAATCACTATTTTGGCATTTTCGGTCTACCGGTAGAAAAGTTAATTTTTTCCAAAAATTATCGGATGCATGTACTTCAGAGCGCGATTGAGATCTAATAAGTATATTTTCAAATCGCAATACAAATTCTGGTGAAGCTGATTGTAAAATTGGCTTTTTCTGAGAAAAATATTCTTTTGGTGAAATTTTTATCCATCCAGAAAGTTTTTTCAAGTTTCTTTCTAGATCTTAATCGCGGTCTGAAGCACACGGATTCAATATTTTTTTGAAAAATTAAGTTTTCCTGACCAAAAATGCCAAAATAGTGATTTTTTTGCCCTTTGACTTTTTTGCCCTTTTACTGCCAACCCTAAAATCTAGACTCTAGATCACGACTCGCCATGCCAATTTTTTATGTTTTTAAATCATAAGTATACCTAAAATTATACTTGCCCGTCTCGTAGAACTTTGACGTCAGAGACACGTCTAGAATCTGTTTTGATTGGTAAATACACAAGAGTCAATGTTTATTGACCAATCAAATCACGCGATTGTTTGGGGTCGGGCTTTCCGTACCCAAATTGGCCAATCGACTTTTTTTGTCCTCACTATACTTTGCTTAGGTGGATACGGAAAGCACGCCCGTGCTTTCCGTACCCAAATTGGTCTGCATTATTTTTTTATTTAGGTAAATTTGGGTACGGAAAGCACGGGCGTGCTTATCGTACCCAAATTGGTCTGAATAAAAAATATGTTGTGAAAAACGCAACTTCATGATTGTGCGTCATTAGGGTGGTTGAGGAATTCAACCGACTCCACTGGAGCACAGTGATAGGCATAACTTATGCCGTATAAGTACGGTCAGTACCGGGAGACTTATCTGCAAAACTAAACCCCTCAGTACCTCAGAGTACAAATCAAATATTTGAAAAATGCGAAATCTGAGCAATTTGATTGGTTGATCCTTTCTCAACCTGACCAATGAAATCGGCCTATTCCGCAATCAAGGGTTTTGATTGGGTGCTAATATCTTGCGTTGTTTGTACATTTCAATATTTAGGATTTGTACTCTGAGGTCTGGTAATCCATATTATCTAGTTTATATAATTATATATAGTTATAATTCAGTATAAACAACATAATATTATTAACAACAACAAAATCAATAATAATCAACCTTTATAGCGCGTTTCAAAGCCCGATGGTTTGTTTTTTGTGACCACTTGAGGGCCCCAAAATTTTATTTCATGGTCGAAATCATTCTTTTTGAGAAATTTTACCCCATAAACTCAAAGAATCCGTACTGAGCGGTTGTTTTGCAGATAAGTCTCCCGGTACTGACCCTACTTATGCGGCATAAGTTATGCCTATCACTGTGCTCTAGGCAGTCGGTGAAATTCTTACAACTACCCTAATGACACATAATCATGACGTTGCGTTTTCCCAAAATATTTTTCATTCAGACCAATTTGGGTACATTAAGCACGCCCGTGCTTTTCGTACCCAAATTGACCTAAATAAAAAAAGATAATGCAGACCAATTTGGGTACGGAAAGCACGGCCGTGCTTAGCGTACCCAAATGGGTACACTAGACACCCACTCGATTCTTTAGGTCTCTGGCGTCAAAGTTCTACGAGACGGGCAAGTATAATTTAAGATACAGTATACTCCGTAAAAGACTCAGGGGAACAACGTAGTTACTACTGTATAAGATGAATTTTTCACAGATTATTGGCCAGCCTACGCAAATATGAATGTTATTGATTTAAGGGGATACTTGTCGCCGATTTATGAAGAGTTATAGGTAGGGTTATACGCTGAGCTATAACTTATAGCTAGGGTCATACCCAGGAGTAAAATCGACTTTCAAAGCAACAATTATATCGGCATATAAAAATGGGGGACAGAATTTTAAGGGAAATTTTTTGAAAAAAAAATTTTTCTCGGAAAATTTTTCCCGCCCAAAATGGCCTTTCTAATTTTAATTTCCGGTATAAATACGCTCAGGCCCGCCCCCGTTCTTGCCCAAACATAAAAGTTGCCCATAAAAAAGCCCGTAAAATTTGACGTAGGTTACGATAAACAAATTTAAGCGAAAAAATGGCCCATCAATATCAATTTGCAATTTCAGTGTTTCCACCTACTCATTTTTCATGGAAATTCCTGCAAAATGACCAAAAAATTTTTCTAAAAATTTACAAGATAGAATTTTTGGAAATATTTTCTGGTGACATATAGCTAGGGTTTCCACCAATCGATTTTCGGCAAAAATCGACCACTGAGGGTTGATTTTCAACATATACTGGTTTGTGTGAAATTTTATTTAGCCCACAAGAAGTTTCAGAAGAATCCACCCATTATTTCTATAAGTCGAAATTAATGGTGGAAACCCTACATATACCGAATGTGGTTAACGTTTTTTAACGCCATCCTAATAATTACATTGAAAAATAAATGATAAATATACCCCAAAAGTGGCTAACAAAGCCCAAAAAGGTGTTTTTTAATACTCAAATTGTAACCACTAAGTGTCCCCAAAAAAAAATTCGTGGTCGGAATCTTTTTTTTTGAGACCGTTTCACCTCAAAAATTTAAAGAATCTCTGCCGACGGGTTTAGTTTTGAAGATAGCTCTCCTGGGTATGACCCTACTTAAAGCCCAATGCTTAGCCCATAGAAACTCTAATAAGTTGAAATTTTAAAAATGCTGTAATGAAATTTTTAGTTTAGATCGCCAGCTTTCCTTTGCCGGTACTTTCAATTCGATCCGATGACCTTTTTTCCAAGATTTCATTTTCGGTTCACTAAAAGCTAATTTTCTAGAATTAGGCAAAAAAATTAAAAAAATTTTTGTTTGCCAGAAAATTTAAAACATATTTACTTTCATATTAAGAAATTATAGAATGCCATCCGGTTGTTTGGTTTTACGAGGTATTTTTTCCCTGCGTGGGTTCGAGGTGTTTTAGCTCTGATACGGTGTGAGTTGGCTCTGATTGGCTGAAATTTGTTCGATTTAAAAGCCAAACAACCAAAGGGCATTGTACTTCTTTCCCGTAAAACTAGTAGAAATTCAAATTGAACCAAAAGTCCAAAATATTTGTCTAGAACCTCACAGTAATTTTCTATTTGATCGTATGTCGGCTATAATACCAGTAGAAAATTCAAGTTTCAATAGTTTCTTTTAGAACTAGCGTCGCACTTGCCTTGGATGATCACCAAAATATTTTTTGTCGTATGAAATCTGATCATCAAGGATAGATATACGAAATAGCCATTTCGGATATTTTGCAAGCAAGTAGTTTGGCTGTGATACGTGACGCAAAAAACCAAATCGGCGATCAGCACCCCCTTATAGTGCTTTTCCTCATAAAAAAACTTAGTTTGGGAATTTGGCCAGAGGTAATAAAATGATTCTGAGCACTTGATTGATCCAGATATCTGGTCGTTTAAATATTTCACGGTGGTCGCAAATGGTTGAAAAATCTAACAGCCTAATCGCGAGATACAATCAACTATCTGGATAAAATACTTAGAAAAAAATTGGAAATTTGACAAAATTTGGACAAAATTTCAGCCGTAATTGATTTCTTATAGTATCAGCAGAAAATGATAACGCTGTAACGAGACTTCCCAGGAATTAAATCGACAAATAAATTTGTTGCTTGATTATGACGAATCGTCATTGACGATTTGAAATGAGAAATTTTGCAACTAGAAAATGTTTTCCAATTTAACTTGGCCATCTTGTAATTATTTATTTTTGCAATGTTCTCGGATGTACCGGTTGGCCAAAATTAACCGGTAAAGTAGAGCTCCTGCAACCGGAAGTAATATTTTACTGAAAGTGCGCTGAACCAATTGTTGACCAACAGTATCAGTTTCAAAATGTATGGTCATGGTTTTGTCAAACCAAATCACATTCTAAAGTTTTTAAGATTTTAAAACAATGTTTCAAAAGGAGTTGCGGTTCAAGAGTTGTGGTTTTTATAAGAGCACAAAATTTTCATCAAAAAAACCCGCAAGTCTAAAAATTAGTGTCAAACCTTAGTTGATTAAATTTTTATGTTTTTTATATTATTCAATAAGACATTTTGAATAAGGAATTTTACAAAAAAAATAAAAAATCGTTTAATGTGTTTAAACTATCTTGTAGAGAATTTTTCTCTGGTGCATTTTAAGACCAAGGTTTTTTTGTTCTTCAAAAATTTTTCGGTCAATTTTTCGTGATTTTACAGGTAGTCCCAACCCGTTCTGGAGAAGCCGTATGAAGTACTAGAAGGCTGATTTTTGGCAGTGAAAATTAAGCTTTTTGAGGTTAGCCGTTTTTTTGATTGAGGGTCGGCGACCAATATTTGACCTCCAATGACGGTAAAAGTTCAAGGTCATATAACTCAAGTAGTCAGTCGCTATGAAACTTGAAAGTTACACCCCAAAAGAGATCGGAAGGAGTCGACTTTCTGATGAACGTATTAGCAACTATGGGTCAATATGTACTAAAAGTCGCTAAGAGCAAAAACTTTTTGCTTCTTGTTTTGCTCTCTAGCGACCTTTCAGTACATTATTGACCCATAGTTGCTAATACGTTCATACGAAAGTCGACCCTTCGATTCTTTGGGGGTTACTTTCAAGTCTATACGATAAACTTGAGATTGACCTTGAACTTTGACCGGTCATTGGAGGTCAAATATGGTCCGCGCCCTAATCAACAAAATGGCTTACTAAAACGCTTAATTTCACTAGCCAAAAATCAGCCTTCTAGCACTTCATACAGCTTTCTCCAGAACGGGTGGGACACCTGTTTAAATCACGAAAAAATGACCGAAAAATCGATTTTTTTTTGAAAATTTTTTGAAGAACAAAAAAATTCTACGTCTTAAAAATGACCAAAAAAAAATTTCTACAAGATAGCTTAAACACATTAAAACCATTTTTTATTTTTGGAATTCTTTATTTCAAATCGTCTAATGGTGTTAACCTCCTCACACCCAAAACCAGAACTTCGCCTCACCACCCAAAAGCCTATATTTAGGCGCGGACTTTGAGCGCTTATTACGGGAAAAATGGAAAATATATCAAGCTATTTATTTTTACTGATTGGACCAGGATAGAATTAAGTAAATACACATAACAATTTTTAAATATTTGAAGTCTATAACTGCGAGAGAAAGAGGTTCACTCACCCCGTATTTTAGGAAAACCATCATTTTTTAAAATGAATATAAGTGACAAAATTACAGATGAAACCTTGGCTATTTAAAGCTGGTCTCAGATTATATGAAATATGATATCTCGATCGCCTAAAAAACAATTATTCATGTCCCGCGCGTCAAAATTACGCAGCAAATGTCAAAAATATTTCTCATTAGCTGGTAACTCAAAATCTGTATACACTTATGGTGTATACTTGTTCAATTTGTCTTTGTTGGCCTGATTTGAGTTTTATTGCCTTGAATTAAATCGTAAAATAATTTTTTTGAATTTTTTATATTATTTTAAGTTTCAGAAAATCACTCGTGAAGAAAATAAACTTCGGATTAAAACTTTGCAGAACAAATAAATATTAAGATAATCCTCAAATTACTTCCTTTTAAAACTGGCTTCCTCAGAATGTTGATATCAGTTTTTGTTTCACACAATTAAATTTTCTAAAAAATTTTGTCATAAATTCTTGAAAAAAAGCAGGAAAACAAATCTTTTGAACGGCTTATCGTAATAAATTTGAAGAATTATTTTATAAATTAAAAACTTTATGACATAATTTATGAGTCAACTTATAACTATGAGACGATTTAAATAAGGAATTTTCAAAAGTCAAAATTCGGTTCTCAATAGTGTTAGGCTATCTTGATAGAGAATTTTTTTTTTTGGTCATTTTAAGAGCTAAGGATTTTTTTTGTTTACTGAAAATTTCAAAAAAATCGATTTTCGCTCAAATTTTTCGGATTTTTACAGGGTGTCATGAGCCAGTTTTCTAGCCGCCTCCGTATGAGAGTTAAACCGGTAATTGTTTTGGCAGGTTGAAAATTGAAGCGTTTTTTAGGAATAGTTTTTTTTGGCTAGGTCTGGCGACCACGTGGTCGACCTCAATGACCGGTCAAAGTTTCAAGGTCAATGCTCAAGTTCATCGTAGAGACTTGAAAGTACCCCAAAGGAACGGAGGGGTCACACTTTATAATGAACGTATTAGCAACTATAGGTCCAATGATGTACTTGAAGGTCCGCTAGAGAGCAAACATGGTTCAACCTCAAGGTCAATCTTTCAAGTTTCGTATGTAGATCTAGCGACCTTTCAGTACGATTCATTGACCTAGTAGTTGCTAATTACGTTTCATTAGAAAGTCGACCCTCTCGGGGTTTTGGGCGGTACATTTAGTCTCTACGATAACTTGAGATTGACCTTGAACTTTGGAACCGGTCATTTGAGGCTCGACACGTGGTTCGCCAGCCCTAGCCACAAAAAACATTTCCATAAAAACACGCTTAATTTTCACCTGTAAAAAAATTACCAAGGTTTATCTTCATACGGAGGCGCTAGACTGGCTTCATGACCACCCTGTAAAATCTCCGAAAATTTGAGCGAAAAATCGATTTTTTTTTGAAAATTTTTCATAAACAAAAAAAAATTCTTTACAAGATAGCCTTAACACATTGAAACCGATTTTTGACATTTGAAATTCCTTATTTCAAATCGTCTGACATATATGAATTGTATGTCTGTGACGATGTTATTTCTGCGCCGTTTTGACCCCTGAAAATTGTTTTGCCTACATATAGGCAAATAGTGTGAAATTTCTGGAAGTTTCAGTGACCAATTTTTTTGCTGCGTGGGCGCTTTGCGTAGTTAACGATATGGATTTATTAATTCATTTATTAATCTCTAGGCAGCTAAAATTGGAATGGCAAAATCAGGGACAAAAATGTGTTTTGTTCGCCCAAATTACCGTTATGATTTGTGCTCGAAAACACGTTGACGCAGAATGCGTCATAATGTAACAGCCCGCCAGCATTAATTATAACGGTAAATTAAACTAGTAGGCATAATTAATATTTGGTAAGCTTTTTCGTCTTTTTGGAGTTTTCGGACAACCAGCAGCTATCGTTTATCGTAATAATCTTTTGTCAGTTTTACTTCTGGAAACGGGATACCCTAAAATATAAAAATGTTCTGTTCTTTTTGGCTTTAGCATAACCTCATATTTGCAAAATACTTTATGCGCGGAAAACGGCATTCTAACGTTAATATAAATCTATGACCCCGCCCCCCCAGAGTTGTATGACCGTTAGAAAAAGTCCGAGACAGAAAAGTGTCAAATCGGACAGAAAAAAATATTTTAAAAATTTTATCGCTAAAAAATCTAAAAAAATTTACTTTGGTGGCAAAACCAACTAGGTTTAAAAAATTTGCGCCATTTTTTATTAAGGATGCAGCGGCTAACCTTTTATTTATAGTTGAAATTTTACCGATATTTTTATGAGGTAAATCGGCAAACCCCGCATGAAAAATTTCAAATTTACCGTCTTTTGGAATTGGAACAGCGGTAAAACCAACTTGGTCTGCGAAATGTGTACCGTTTTTTTGTGAGGGTACAGCGGACAAACCCCTTTCAAAAATTAAACCACTACCGTTATTTGATGAGGTACAGCAGAAAAACTCTCGTTAATAATTTCAAAACCACCGTTTTTTGGGATTGGTAAAGCGGGGAAACCAACTTGGTCTGCAAGTTTTGTACCGTCTTTTTGTAAGGGTACAGTGGACAAACCCTCTTTCAAACTTGAACCATTACCGTTATTTTGATCGGGTACAGCGGAAAACCCTCATCAAAACTTTAAAAATATGCGTTTTTTGTTATTGGTACAGCGGAAAAACCAACTTTGTCTCCAACTTTTGTACCGTCTTTTGGTACAGGTACGGCGGACAAACTCTTTTTCAAAATCGAACAGTTGCCGTTATTTTGATTTTGGCTCTTAAGGGGGTCGGTGCATTTTGACAG
>SCLH01002198.1:4211-33868 GCA_004367855.1 Oikopleura vanhoeffeni | reverse complement strand
AAACCAAAAAAAATCTTATACGTGAAAAAACTTGGCAGAAAATTATCTACAAAATAGGTGTATCAAAAAAGTATTCTAATAACTCTCTATTATCGTCGCCCACATCCTTAAAAAAACTTTCGTTTTTTTTGAGACTTTGAAAGTCGAAAGTTGTACTTGTCAAAATTTTAATGACAACTGTAGCTGTCTAGATGGTGTAAAACTGTTGCAAAGTTTTTGATGCAAAAGATACCGTCGCCTAAAAGTGGTGATAAAAAACTGAGGATTGCCGTTTTGATATTAAAACTATAGTTTTCGCAATTAATTGTTTATGTAACCGGCGAAATATTGTTGAAACTCAAGTTAAATTGTGTATTTTGATCAATTAGATTTCATTTTTTAGTTATAATTTCCGCCGTGAAATACATTGGCGTGAATGGATTTTTGCAGGAGTTTTTCTCAGAGATGCATGAAAACCCCACGATTTCCACCGGAAAAAATTTCAAAAGATCTAGATAGGAAGGGTTTCAGAATACGCGACGGCACAGAAGCGCTCTTTGGCGAATCCGATTATACGAAAAAAAACCGGTGGGAATCTTTAAACATTGTTCCGGTTTCCAAGTCTTTGGATATGATATGACTTTGATTTTTTTACCATTCTGCTTAGAATTTTTTGATGAAAATTTTTTGGGGTCAAATTTTCGAAATCGGTTCATCCATCTCTGAAAAAACTCCTGCAAAAATCCATTGTGCTGAAAAAAAAACACGCCATTGACGTCATACAACGACGTCATTTTAAAGATCTTATTTACGTCACCTAGCGAAAAATGACCTTGGTCAGGTAGCTTTTTTTAACATGGCCCAACCTACTCAGTCATTTTCCTCGAAGACCATACCAGATATCAACAAACGTTTTTTTACTATTTGTAGTCAAGTAAATTTTTGGCGCCTTAAACTTTCTTTTTTTTCCTGGTCACCCGGTTCACCGGTAAATGATGTTTTAAACCGGTAGTCCATATGTTCGAATCTCAGTCAGCTCACTTTTTTTTGTTTATTACAATCGAAATGTATATATTCTTGATAATAATCGGTTGATAGGTTGTAAATGATTTACATAAACCTGCAAAGAACAACATTTAAATTAATTTATTTAAAGGAAAAAACATATTTTTCGAAAATTCTCTTTATTTGCCTCAGGAAAACCGGTGATTTCAAAGGTTAATGACCGGTCAACCGGTTGAAGGAGAAAAAAACAAAAAGTTTTGGTCGCCACAAATTTCCTTGGCTACACATAAAAAACCCGTTTGTTGATATCTGGTATGATCTTCGAGGAAAATGACTGAGTATGGTGGGCCATGTTTAAAAAAAAGCTACCTCACCTAGATATTATGCCTACAGCCAATTTCTAGATTTTTTTTTCCCATTTTCCAGTGTCGTCGGTGTCAAAATACAAGTTGTGGTCCAGTTTTCTGTAGATCGTTTATAATATTGTATATATTATAGATATTGGGCATACTGTATACATCAACTTCCGGTTTGAGGGAGAAATAATGATTTATCATCGAAGAATTAAATTTTGCCATTATGAAAAATCTCAAGAAAACTTAATTTTTGGAATTTTATTTTTCAACCATTAGTATTAAAATTTCTTCTTGTTTCATACCCATATTGGGTCATTTCCAGCCATTTGAAATTTTCGAATTTTAAAAATTTATGAAAAAAAATCTCGAAAAATTTCACCCGAGATTTTTAGTTTCCAGTTGAAGGCAATAAATCATTTTGTTATATCTCATACGGTTCGTCTGTGGTAGCAAATCTGTCGCATCTAAAAAATTACCTTTTAATTAACTTAAACCGATAATCATTTTTATTATTTTGATTTTCTTGTTTAATATTGATAAACGTTTGTTTTTGTATAAAATATATTCAAGGATGATTCGCCGCTTTATATATTCGACTCAAATTATGGCGAACATTCTAAACGCAAACGCTTGCTCGAAGACTATGAACTTCCAAAAATGTTCGAAGACGATTTATTCCGATATGCTGGTGAAAAGCGACGTCCTCCATATCGTTGGTTCGTAATGGGTCCGGCTCGGTCTGGAACTGGAGTCCATCAGGACCCATTAGGAACTTCGGCTTGGAATGCACTAATTTCAGGTAAAATCATTAATTAATTGGGTACCCGTTTTGGCAATCATTTTGGACCATTTTTAGAATCCAGGTTACCGGCAAAATCGAAACCACATCTGACAGCTTGAAGCAATCATTCCGACGAGGGTGGTTGACCTAGAAAACACTACCTTCGGCTGTTGAATGCGAAAAACCGTTTCTCGATATAGCTAGGGACCGTCAGCTGGGGACTCCGATTTTTCTGAAAGATAACCCAATTTCAACACATTTTTCCGATACTAAGGATGACATCAATATCGGGAAACCGAAAATGATCCTTTAAATTTTCAAAAATGACCACAAAGTGCCCGACTAGAGACGCCAACTTATCAAAGATATTATAGCCATTTTTTCAAAGTTAACCAATTTTTTCAACGAAACTTTCAAGTTGTCACTAGAGAGATAATATCGATATCAGGAAAAACCGAAGATGACGTTAAAAAAATGACCACAAGTGCCGCTAAGGAGAGCAATTTATCAAAATTTTAGCATTATTTTCAAAGCACAACAAAATTTTCAAACGAAATTTTGTTTTCTAGCGTACAATCCATATCACGAGCGAAACCGAAAATGAAATTTTTATAAAATTTCAAAATGACCACAAGTGCCGCTAGAGAGGCAATATCAAATATTTAGATTTTAAGTTTAAACCAATTATCAACGAGAATTTCGTTTTCTGAGGAAAATTGATATACAGGGAAACCGAAAATTTATCAAAAAAATTGACCACAATGTGCGCTCAGAAGCAACATATCAATAATTTTAGCATTATTATCACAACACACTTCATTTTGGCTAACTGTAGTTCTCTGTCTAAGCGGACACTGTTAGCAAAATCCCGTTCTTGTCCGACTAACTAGACTTACCGGTTTTGTCCACTTAGACTCTACGGCTCTAAATCACCCTTAGAAGAGCTTAAAAATTGAAAGACCAAATTTCAGCTAGTAGACCACTCGCGTAACCTCAATAAAAAAGAATACTGCCAAAAACTTTAAAAAAGTCAGGCCACATTAACTTTTCGCTGAGGTGACCACAATTTCTCTAATGCTATTTGAAAAGATACATATGACACTTTTTTGGGATTTTTGGTCGAAATATGTCCTCGTTTTGTTTCTTCGCTCTTGTTCATACTCTAAATCATAATGTTTCAAATGAAACTACGGTTTGGGAGTAATCCATCGAAGCCCACTTTAATCAAGAATTAAAAAAAAATGATAAGCCGTCTTGACCACCGTTCAAAATATATTTTATTCACCTCATGAAACAAAATATTTATTTCGATGTGCTGTAATTTCGGTTTTTTCCGACTTTTTTCAAAATTTTATAATTTCGATTTTGACGTAGAAATCTTATGAAAACCAATTAAATAAATTTTAACGTGTGGTCAGGACCGTTGTTTAAGACTTATATTTAATAAATAATAGGAAATAAATTTTAATGTAATTTAGACACCTTCGATAGCAAACGCGCGTTTTTTGAGTGTTTTTCAAAAGATGATTTATAAATTAAAAATAATCGATCTGAAGAAAATCAGATTCTACGAAGTAAGCTCAAAAGTGACAACTTTTGTTCGAAAATGTTTTTATCCGAAAATTCTGAAGTGGCAAAAAGTTCGAATATAAAAAATATCGAATTATTAAACTTATTTAGTGTACTGAGTGTAATATAAAAATATTTGGTTACCCCGAGATTCGAACCCAAGGGCTAGAGCATAAGAAATAACTTTTGCCAGGAGCTCTTCCCCACTCCGCCACACTGCCGTTCAAGAATAACTATTTGAAACTTCTTAAAATACCTTAAAATAAAAGCTAGAAATTTTTTTAAATGTTTCGAAAAAATCCGGTTTTGTCCGCTTAGATTTAGGTTTTCGAGGGTTTTCAAAAAAAATGCGTAGGCTTTGCCGGTTTTGTCCGCTTAGACTTGTGTCCGCTTAGACAAGAACCACAGTAATAGTTTGTTTCTAGGGTAAATCAACCTCAGGAATGATAAAAATATCCTTTAAATTATACAAAAATAACCACAGCAGTGATGCTGGAGAACAAAAATTTTAGAACGAGTTCGCCCTGTTAAACTAACGTATCTAGGATTATATTTATTCAATTAGAGGTTTGACATCTTTATTCGCAAGCTTAAGACATGTGGCTAATCCAACTAATCCAAAAATTGACCAAAGTTTATGGTTATAAATTTTTTTTGGAAATTTCGGATTTTTTTGGTTTTTTTGACTGATAATAAAGTTTCATGGCTGTAGCAGAAATATGCCGGAATCGCCCATGTTTAAGACCAGATTTTATCATACGATTTAAAATTTTACAAATATCTTAATTTCAGGGGTTTTTGAAAAAAAAAGTCGGAGCGCAAGTGGAGGGAATCGAAGAAAAAATGTTTTCTGTGTCAGAATTTTATTGTGCGTCTGTCTGTATTAAAGAATTAGTCTCATATTACTTCGGGACCATTCGGGGCATACTTCACCAAAAAATTTTATCACTTCTCATTTTTTTAAAGTGTATTTTGGGCACACTAGTGAAGTCTTTGAAATTTACGGTCATATTTCTCTTAGTTAGGGTCGAATTACATATAACCAAAAATAATTAACTGCTGAAACGAACTTGAAATTCGAGGAATCCCCAGCGACATCCCAGATATAGGCTATGGACCATAGCTCATGCGTCCATAGGCTATGGTTACAGGAGCAACCACGCCACTGGGCGATTTCTCGATTTTCAAGCTTCGCGATATCAGCAATTACATTATAATTTGCCATCGATATGTAATCGACCGCCAAACTAAAGAATAATAATGCCCATTAAAAATATCAGACCCCACTAGAGGTAGGTTTTTAGGAGCTATGCCCAACATGACGGCTTTTGGTAAAATTTTGACCTATACAGACATATCAATTGGCAGATCGAGAAATTTAAATTCCGCGTCTCGCGATGGATTTTGTTTTTTGAATTTCATGATCCCGGCTTGACGGTAATGGCGGATTTACTGTCGGTCCAATAATATTCAAGTTTTTCAATCAGGGCCAAAATTCGGTCCTATGTAGACTAATACGTGTACAAGGAGTTCAAATCTGATATCAGATTACATCTATGACTTATTTATGGAGTACAATAATCAGACTCCCTGCCAGATTATTATCTTGTCCACGGGTTTGTCTCTAACCTTTTATAATGAGTTCTCGCTATTTAGACCCAAATTGACGTATATGTTAGTTATTAGTGAATTATGCGTATTCAGATTCAACTCCCTTCGTGTCAAATCTAACCCTTATTCGCGTTTCTTATAAGTTAACCGGTCTGTACAAGTTGTAAAGAATGTTTCTATGAAGTCAATCTAAAGTGACCCCAAAATGAGACTCATAATGACGGTCATCGAACAATCTGAATCGAGATCGACTCCCTTGTGACCGGTATTAGTCCATAAGACCGACTTTTGGCCTGAATTGAACACAGACTTCGAAAATTGGACCGCCGGAAATCCGCCATTTACCGGTCAACCGAGTCCAGAACAATATAAAAAACAAGAATCCACCGCGAGACGCGGAAATTAAATTCATCGTCTGACCAATGATATAGTTCTATAGAGGGTCTTACAAAAATACCAGAAAGCCGTCATTTGGACGTCAGCTTACCTAAAAAACAACAAACATCACCTAGTGGCGATAATTTTCTTTCCAAATTAAAAAAAAAGCCAAAAATTTGATGAATTTTATGCCCAATTCGTATTATACCTAGGTTCGAAGTTTTGAATTCATCCCTTAATTTTTGTATTATATAATAATTTATCGAAAAGATTGGGCTCTCCTCTAAGCGACACTGTGGTAGGCCATTTTTGAATTCTTTAAGGGCAATTTTCGTTTTCAGGGAGTTCCGATTTACCTAGGAGGAAAAATTTTTTCGAGGAAATTGAGACAACTTTCAGAAATCGAAATCCCCCGTGGCCGGTCCTTAGCTATGGTTTTCCTCTAATCGTCATGAGTAGGGGTGGCCCCTTGAAAAAAAATACCTTAAAACAAAATTAAAGTTTAAATATTTCAGGATACAAAAGATGGGCATTCATACCAAAACATTGCCCAAAGGACGTTGTGAAATGTCACAAATCCGAAGGTGGTAAGCAGGCTGATGAGGCCATTTTCTGGTTCGAAAAAGTGCTTCCAAGGCTAAAAGCTCAAGGAAAATATCCAATCACAGAATGCATTCAAGCTCCTGGAGAGATTGTTTTTGTCCCAGGAGGTAAGTGTTGCTCATTTTTTATCAATAAATATAGGTGCATGGTTTTGTCATAATTGGGTCCTATTCAGGAGCTGGTTGTTCTTTTTTAAAGGGTATTTTCTTTCGGTAAAATCGGTACTGGTATGTACGATTATTTTTAAATTTAGGGCCATAATATAACTTTTCAAACTATGTGTTGCTGCAAGGCCTGTTTTTCGATTTTTACCGGTAATTTTTAATGTTTTTGTCGAAAAAACAATAATTTCGGTAAATGTGCGGTAAAACAGGAAGTCGAGAAAAACGGATCTGCAGTGACGGCTTTTCACTGCCTTCAAAAATATTTTTTTGCTTCTGATATCTCAGATATCATATCTGGTTGTCCTCCAATCGGTACCAAACTGGACGCTAGTCGCATATGGCCCATATGATATGGCACTAAAGTGAAAGTTCGTCAGTGTCATGTTGTTTTGAAAGTTCAAGAAGGTCGTTTGTGCCAGTTCCGAGCTTAAAAACCAAGTTAAAAATCCATTTTGTCTAGACTCTAGATAGATCATTAAAAAATAAAATTTTACCGTTTTTAGTATAAAATGAATTTTTAAAAAAAAAATATTCAAAGCTCTCTACTGTACTGCATTTGCAGACAAACAAGTTAATACTGAATGTCACAAAAATTATATAAGCACTTTTGGGTTCTTTTTCGGTTTATCATATACCGTATATGTGTTTAAAAAGACATATGCGTAGGTTGCGTAAAACAGCTTCATTCAAGTTTTCCGGCATTTCAAGATTCATATGATTTTTAAGGTGTTTGGCATGTTGTGATGAATATGACCACTACTGTCGCTGTAACACAAAACTTTTGCTCTACTTCTAACTTTCATGTCGTCTGGCCCAAAACCGTCAGAGGCAGGCCGAAATTGAGCCGAAAATGGGTCCGAATTCTGTCCACAAAACGACCTGAAGTGGCCGAAATGGCCAATAGAATTGACACAAATGTCCCAACGGGCTACGAAAGGTAAGTTTGAAAATAATATCAGAAACAGTAGAGACCTTAAAGTAACAAATCAGTTTTTAGCTTCTCGAAAAATCGTTGGATTCATGGCAAGAGAATCGGGTTTGCGCAGACAGCCTACATTTTTGGCCAACATGATTGGCTATCGTGAATCCAAGGATTTTTCGTTTATTTTTGTGTAAACTTTCCTTAATGGATACATTGATTTAACAATTGTGTTTGACTAGTATTTGACTTATTTTCGCTCACTTAAAGTTAGCTCATAAAAAAAGATAGGTACTGGTAGTACCAGTCTGGTACATTCGATCTATCTGAAATTTTGGGCCATAATATAAATTTCAAGCTACGTGTTTTTAATCGGTAATTTCGATGCTTTTTCTGGCGGAAACCCGTTATTTTTGAAAAATGCCCAGTTTAAACCGGAAATCGAAAAGCCGACTATGCAGTACAACGTAAAATGATAAGTTATATTATGAACCAATATATCAGAAACATCTAATGTGCCAATTTGCCTAAAAAAATGGACCTATGGTAAGTTAATTTTGCTTAATTCGAATCCCGCCGTTTCCTACGCCAATTCTTTACACACAATTACCTGTGAACTAAATGAAATGCTACCTGTACTTTCGTGAATATGCTTTTAAAAGTTTAGCCCATAAAAATGTTCTTCTCCTTGATATTCATATTATAACTCTTTTTCGATTAATTAAAAAATCAAATAAAAATGATTAATCCTTCATAAAAATTATATAATTTATAAAAAAAATTGGAGTTTTATATTAAAAAAATATGCATTTAGTGATTCATCGGACTCTAGCTCAAGCTCCTCAAGTGATGATTCTTCATCAGACGACGAATCTTCTTCGGTATGTTTAAGCCTAGATATATTTCAAAATATTTTTAATTTGGGGTTCAAGATTTCTTAATTAAATATCCGAATTTTTAATTTTTGAATCTGACAACGCTTGCAAATTCTGTAACATTCGATGATTTTTCATTTTATAATTATTTCGTAGATTTTCAAGGATATTCCAAAAAGTCCCTCGAATTCCAACAGAAGATTATGAATTTCGATTTCGTGAGAACGACTCTAAATCATTATTTATTCATAAGTATCGTATTCTAAACTTGCATGAAAATGCCAAACAATTTCATTACGTACGACCTTAAAATCGTACGACCTTATTATCAATAACCTTATTCAATATTTTGAAAGCGACGTGGCAAAAAATTAACATTTTTAACATT
Organism: Oikopleura vanhoeffeni; assembly: GCA_004367855.1. Classification (NCBI taxonomy): domain Eukaryota; kingdom Metazoa; phylum Chordata; class Appendicularia; order Copelata; family Oikopleuridae; genus Oikopleura; species Oikopleura vanhoeffeni. The sequence goes on along the minus strand of SCLH01002198.1, from coordinate 25,240 downwards.
CAGGACGATGGGGTGACCAAACGCAAAATCGAGGAGCGCAAACGTGAAAAATGTCCTGGCATGGGTGCCTCTAACCGCTCGCAGAGGTCCCAAGATCATCCAGATACTAAAGGCGTCCGAGCATCTAGATAAAAGACAAATTTCATAAAACCCTACTACTCTTAATAATATAGGCTAAATTTCACTGACCATATTTAGTAGTTAAACATTGTCATAATTATCAAATTTATGAACGTATGGAAATTATATAAGCTACCTTCTTGACCATTTTATTGGAAAGTAGTTTGTTTACAAGCAACTTGTTCAAAAGCAGATTTCTAAAAAAGACCAAATTTTATGTTTTTATGTACAATTCTTATTATTAACCAGGTCATGTCCAACAATAAGTACGAGCCAAGACCCAGCAAATCGAAATGAGGCAAATTAAATACTCTCATTATGAAATTTATAAAAAATATATTTTTTTTCGAAATTTTAGAACATTTAAAATTTAGGCAGAAATTGATGAATATTTTGATACTTAGTATACTAATTTACTATGATTGAAAATGACCCCAATAATTTTCAAGACAAAAATCACTTTCGGGGTCAAACAAAAAAATCAATTTTCGGTATTAAATAAAACCTGTCTAATGTTAAATAATTTAATACTAGCCTTATTTTTTAGATGGCTTATATAAAACGTTACGATAGCTCAGAAGTGGCACATACGAACTTTTTAAAATTTTGGGTCATAATAAAACTTTAAAAGCTACGTGACATGTCATGACACTGCAGAGCCGGTTTTTTCGATTTCCTCTTTTAACCCGACATTTGCCAAAAATTATCAGTTTTTCGCCAGGAAAAAACATCGAAAATTACCGGTAAAAAATTGGAAATCGAAAAAACCTCTGCAGTAACACGTAGCTTACTTTAGAGATATGATATGTACCAGTACCGAACTATATTTTTGATGTGACGGTCACATTGTGACCCATCTAAAAAAAATCAGACCACTGCGATTTGCCTACAATAATCTGCATATATTAAGGTGGATATTAATTTTAAATTATTTTTCAATGTAACTGCTAACTCAAAATAACCCCGTATTTTTAACATATGTTTTGGAATTCAAAATCTTTGAATTAGAAATGTTTACATATTATATGCCACATATCTAGGATGGGCAAGGAAAAAAATTGGGCGGAATTCAAAGAGGGAAAATAAAAAAAATTAGAATATCGAATTTTTTACCGGTTATTGAATTGGGAATTGTATGCTGGCGAAAATTAATTTTTCGTGTTCTCGGAGAAAATTTAGAATCTTCCGCCTCATTTTTCGTCAAAATGACCAAAATTTTATTTGAAATTTTTCATAATTAAGAAAAATTCAAGCTAGTGCTCAGAATAAGGGTTTTTAGGACTCATTTTCTGACCATCAAAAGACCGAATTGTTTTTCCTCGATTTTTTTTGGTAGCAATTACTCCCGGACTGCAATGGAATTATCACCAACCGTTTTAGTTTAATCTGTATGGTCCCTGCTGCGCACCCCATACATATCATGAGTATACGTTTTACTAAAACGTATAAAGATTTTGAATTCCAAAATTCATTATAAAACCTGATCACGAGAAGCTTGGTCAAGTGGTAGAAATAGGTTTCGTTCAACTGTCCCTGAAAAATTAAATTTTTCTTGTCGACAGCAAATAATTTTTGTGCATTTAGAACAGTTCGAAAAATGCAATTTACTCGAATTTTGTCTCGACCAGCTCGAACTGTATGGAAAACACAGCCAATCCAGGGAATTTATAGCCCAGGAAAATCTTTTGGTAAAATGGTGAGTTAGATACCAAAATGTTTATCAATAAATGTTTGAGAGAAAATTTATTAAGCTTAAATTTTTAGCCATCTGCAATGCCCGCATGGATCTTTGTAGGAGCCTGTTTTGCGTATGAATTCGGCAGAATTGCACTTCATGGACATACTATTATGGAAGGAGCTATCGCTAGATCGCCAGTCGGTAAGTTTATCAAATTTAATAAATATTTTTGAAAATTGTGAAGCTAAAATTTCGATCAAAATTTTTGAAGGTGTTTTTTGAACTTCTGCTAATTCTTATACGCAGAATTGCAGAACAAAAATGTGAACTTTTTTATATGTTTTCATAAGTTTCCTCGAATTATTATGATTTTTTAAATATCAAAAATGTACAAGATAGAAACTTTTTTAATTTTTACAGTTTAGAATTCTAGATTCAAAAAAAAAGCAAATTATGATTCCAAAAAAATGTATAAACCTGCTGGCTGTATTTCATTTATGTAAAACACAAAACTTCATGTAAATTCTAATTTAATTTTAAAATAACGCAATTATAATCCACAGTGTAGCTTTTTGGGCGACGGTATTTTTCACCAGTATGTGTAACAGTTAGTAAGCTAGCACTGTAATTGATTACAGTGAAGTCCGTCTAACAGGACGCACCATATCAATATTAAAAGTACTGTCCAGCAAAAAGTACTAGACTTTACCAAAAAAATATGCCTTGATATGATACATATGTTACATACATATCGTACGATGGCGTCTTTTTATGCTAAAATAAAGTACTTTTCGCTGAACAGTACTTTTAATATTGATACGGTGCGTCCTGTTAGACGGACTTCACTGTACCATAAGCGTGCAATGAACAAAATTAACAGTTGATTAAGCCATATAAATGTGATTTTTAGAATCAAGAACTCGAGATCCTGATTTTGACACCGTTGATTTCTGGGGAGCCTCGTATTCCTCGTATGTCGAAAGAGAAGTCCACCCAAGACTTTACTACTCATTCTTAGTTATGCGAATGTACCTTTATCAGCCAATGGTAAGTATTTCCATAAAAAATATATTTTTTCGGTGATTTTTTCTTTAAATTTCAACGCGATATCATTAGGGTGGGCAGCGGGACCCCTACAGACTAAACTAAAACCGTTGTTGAAACTTTTTCTGTGTTCCGATAGTTATCACCAACAAAAACAACGATCCAAAGCAGGAAAAACAAATCGGCCCTCTAGTGATCAGATTTCTAAAGACCCTCTTTTTCAGCACTAACTTGAACTTTGAGCATAATAACTTATTTTTCGTGTTTTTATGATAATGGCCGCACCTAAAAAAATTTGCTATTTTAAAAAAAATGTTGGGAAAATAAATTTTTGATAAAATTTGGGTCTTTCTCACAAAAAATGCGTGGGCGGAACACTTTTGAGCTGAATATCTCCAAGAGTCCTATCTCGAAAGTTGATTTTTTTGTCTTTTATTCTATACATTTTTTTATAATTTTAAACTCTTTAGATTTTTGACCACTGCGTACCCTAGATATCATGTAATTTGAGATTCATTAAAAATTCTAGAAAAGATATTTTCATTATTTTATAAGATAATAAAAATCGGCACGACCACTTTAAAAATTTATCTTAATTAATCATTTTAGGATATTTATTATTTATTTATTACTTTAGTAAGCCTCACCATAAGAAAACAAGTTTTAGTATGATATATATATATTATTCAAATTTTGAATAATTCATAAAATACAGTAGATATTCTCTAAAAATGATTGTCAAAATATATTCTCTTCGATACCACCAAAAGATTCGGCTTAGTCGACTTGCTCATGATGGTATCAGGCTGTTGCAAGGCGCGAGAGGTTGAAACTACTTTTGCTCTCTTACACCACGCGTGTATACTTATAACACATGGCCGTCATTAGAAAGTTGACTACGCCACATCTTTTGCTATTGTTTTCGAAGCAAATCCGAATGCAAACCTATATGATTAAAAAAAAATTCGAAGTCAAAAAGTTCAATTTGTATATTTTAGCTTGTTTTGGATTATACAACATCCACAATTTACAGAATTCTCTGGGAATCCTTTGCTGGCCGATATCAAGAATATTTTAACTAAATTTATTCTTATCCTTATTTATTGAAAAGTGATGTCTTTTTAAACTCTTTTATCTCTGTTCGATTTGCAAAATTAAAAAATAAATTGTAATAATATTAACTTCCAAATTTTAGGTCGATTTTTTGTAAAATACCTATTTTTTCGTTATTTGCGTTTTTCGCACTGATTTCCACTTGGATTTATGTGCAAAGTTATTTTTAGCATGGAAATGTTTATGAAATTTTAAAATTGCATAAAAACGCAAAAAAAATATTTTTTTGCTACTTTCTATGCAGATTTTTGGTCTATAAATTAAATTTTGAAAATTGTATTTATTGGAAAAAATAGGAGAAAAATTTCGACCAAAAATATCATTTTATTTAGAGTATAAAATGTATTTCTTAGATTAAATATGAAATTTGCAGCAAATTTGAGCTGGTTATTCAAAGAGGAAGCTTGCTTGCTTAAAAGGTTCGCACTAGCTAAAAGTGCAGGATTTAAAGCTGTAGAGTTGGCATGGCCATATGATTATTCTATTGAGGAATTCAGGTTGAGGTTGAAAGGCTGTTTCGGATTTTCCCATTATTGAAATATATTTAAAATTATATGAATTTAATCTCAGTTAAAATTTTATAACCAATTTATTCAAAATTGAAAAAAAATGTTATGTCTTGTACACAACGGCTTCGATTCAGAACAGCCTTCGATTTAAACTTCTCTTATTTAAAAATCAGACTGTTCTATAAAAATACATAGAGCGGTACGATTTTGTTATCGAGCCGTTGTTTTATCGGCGCCCTCGTATGAGCTGAAATACAATTTATTGATGGTAAAAACTGGAAAATCGATAAATCCCCAGTGGCCTAACCCTAAGAATATTGATCACGAGGCTTCCTCGCACATATATTACCCACTTTTTTAGCCAAAATTTTTTATATTATTCGGCTTTTGAAAACGACTCATCTGATTAAGTTCTTACAGTGTAGATACGGTATCTAAGATACCTCAAACTGAGCACAAATATTTAGTGAATAATAAAATAAAAATGGTTGACAAATTAAAAATAATTTCGGGAATGAATTTTGCTGTGCCTACCTGACTTCAGGACACCATTTGGTTTCACATGCCATCGTTTTCTGTTTAAGATCCCCTATTGTACAATGAATTTTGAACCTTAAAAGATCTACAGTTCAAAACAGTGGTCTTGAAGTCGTTCTTATAAACACTCCTCCAGGAAACGAAGGTGAACTTGGATTAGCAGCCCTCCCTGGGCGTGAAAAAGAGTTTCTGGAGAGTTTCATGAAATCTGTAGAATACGCAAAGGCCGCAAATTGTTCTAAAATACATATAATGGCTGGAAATCTACCAGATGAATCTGATGAGACCAAAAAAATATGTAAACATGTCCTCATTGGGAATTTAAAGGTTGCCTCGGAAATTTTGACGGCTGAAAATATGACCGGAACAATCGAACCAATTAATAAAAAAATTTCGTGCCCAAGATATTTCTACTCAACCCCAGAAGAAGCTTTTTCAATTTTACAAATAGTTGCAAAAGACAATATTATGTATCAATGTGATCTTTACCATTTACAAATCGAAAAAGGAAATCTTTCTCGCTTTTTGGAAAATAATATCGAAAAAATCGGACACATTCAAATAGCACAAGTTCCTGGCAGACATGAGCCAGACTCTGATGGGGAAATTAATTACGATTTTGTATTCAAAGTCTTGAAAAATTCCGGTAGGGAGGCTTAATATTTTTTAGTTGGTTTTTTAAGAAATACAATTTTAAATCTGACATTTTTGCTTCACAACTATAATCGGCGTAAGAAAAATACGCACGAAAACGTTTTTTGCAAAAAGAAAAAAGTTGACGCGTTATCTGTAGCCTCAAAGAAAATTTCACTAATTTATTGATCTTTAATTAGATCAGTTTCTTTGAAGAAGTGGCTTGATCACGCATCTTTTTTTTCTTTTCGAGAAAAACTTTGTTTTTTTGGCTGACGCTTTAGGCTATGTTTTAAATACCGTCATCAAAAAATTGTATTTTATAAGGTAGCTTTTTTTTTAAAGGAACCCACCCTTATCAGCATAATAACTCGAAGGCCATAAGAAATATCAACAAACAGTTTTTGTATCATGTACACAAGTGAATTTGTGATATGGAAAACTTTTTGTCACAAATTTACTTGGCTACACGATACAGAAGACCGTTTGTCCATATCTTGTATGGCTTCCGAGTTATTATGCTGACAAGGGTGGGTTNAAGTAAAAATATTCGGTGGAAGTTTGAAGTTAAATCGGGTACACAACTTAGGTCGTTTTTTTAAGTAGGATACTCTAAGGGGTATCTGTTCTGAGAGAACCAGACTAGATTGCGACAAATGGTTTTTTGCATCTGAAGTTGTAGTGGTGAAAATTTTTTCTTTTTTTCCCGTTGATTACAGGTTCACCGGTAATTCGCATATACCGTTTTTCGGTAATTTTGCGCAGGACGAGATTGATAAAAATTATAACACTCGGGATTGAAAAAAAATATATGACTCGGGACCGGGGATTGAAAACTCATCCCGTTTTAGAACACTGATTTCCGGTCACGTGATCAACCCAGGAAGCCAAAAAAANAACGTATATTTTTTTCCAGGGTTTCACATGCAGAAAAACATTTGTCGCTATCTTGTCTAGTTCTCCCAGTCGAAATCACAATTGGACTACCTAAAAAAAACGACCTTGTATAAATTAAAATCACCCAAATTTTCCACATTGACAACCTCTAGCGGGATAACCTACTGATTTATCGTTTGATAAAATTAAAAAAATAATTACAGGTTACGATAAATGGATTGGTCTCGAGTATGCTCCTGAAAAATCGACTACTGATGGTTTAAAATGGATGCAAAAATGGTAAAATGAGCCCAATTGTTCAAAAATATTTCATCAAAAATTCATACAATGCTTCAAAATTGACAATCTATATTTCTATGCAATCTAATCTTTCTTTCTTTAATATGCTGTTCACGTTGCAAATTTTAACATATATTGATTCAAACTGTGATTCTGCTCCGGCTCCTTTGAATATTATTTATGGCAATAAATCGATGATTAATTATTAAAACAAAGTCAGCCATTTTTCCTCTGCAGAATTATTCAAAGCAACGACCAGCATTATAAGCGCATTCAAAGCAACGACCAGCATTATAGCGGAGGTTCAACTTTTTGAATTGAGAGTCCCTTTATGTTTATTATAATATCCCTTCCCATCCAAAGTGCATCTCAGTAATAATTAGAGTATCCAGTTTTGAGATAGCTTAAAATGACCACACATTAATTTACAAAGAAAACTCACAAAAAATCTTACACGATAAGTTTTTGAAAAAAAGTTGTAAAAATGGTCCGATTCGGATTCATTTTTATTTTCTCAATATATGTGTGGTCATCTGATAACTTGAGTGATTGAAATCAAAAGCCGAAATGTAAATGGAGTGAAAACCCTATTTACTTCTGAGAGGCACTTTGGTTGGGAAAGGATATCGATGGTGATTAACTTGAGAACATTTTTCTGAAGCATTTATTTCTTCAAAAAAACGCAGGCACTCTACAAGTTTTCAATTCCTGGGTCGAAGTTCCTGCACAAAATGAACAGAAGCAATAACTCTGCCAATATTTGACGTCCTGCACAAATTTTAAAACAGGATATAACCCTAGGGTGTCCACCAATCGATTTTCGGCCAAAATCCACCACTTAGGATTAATTTTTTATATATACCAGTTTGTGCCAAATTTTATGGCGCTTATTTTGATATGAATAATTTTTTTTTGAGAATATATATTTTTTCAAAAAAATGATAATCGATCTTGAAAAATTGTAAAATCGGCAAAAAATATGGGTTTTTTGACCCGCAAATTCGCCCAAAGCAACCCAAAGAAGGGATATATTTTTTTTCTGATAGCTGAGCAGAAGCTGGGTAAGATGTATATTCAGAAACATTCGCTACTCAAAAAAAACATTATTTTCTTGCTTTTTTTTAAGTATTTCGAAAATTCACGCTGGAAAAAAAACAAAAAGAAACTTTCTGCTGGAGTTTCAAGCCATTTAAAAAAATCAAAAAATTTTGAAATATGTTCAAAAAAAAAATTTTCGATGTATTTTCGATGATTTTTTCCAGTGTAAATTTTCAAAATACTTAGAAATTTACAAAAACTTTAAGGGGGTAGCAGCGATGTGGCAGTATTGTACATTTTTCAAATGATTTTTGAAAGTAAAAAAAATGTGAAAATTTTTATTTTATTTTTATCTTCAATAAAAGTGTTCATTCTTGCAAACGTTATATCTTTAATTTCTCAACATACTAGTCTGTGAAAATATCAAAAACTACTTTCATTACAACTCCATTTCCAACTGACCCGATGTGAGAATTTTTTTGAAGGCGATATCATAAACCTCAGACATTTCGGGTGTTATGCGCTAATTAGTGGGAAAATCTTACCATATGAAAAAATTTCCTTAATATGAAAGTTTTTTTTCCATGAAAAAGAGAGAAAAACAGCTTTAAGGAAAAAAAATGACTTCAATTGCGTTTAAATATCAAAAATCCTGACTTTGAAAAGAAAAGTAGCCTATAACACCCGAAATTTAATTGAAATTTTTGAATAAATAAAAGTTTTATAAATTGCGTGCCAAATGGCACAACCGGTTGTCACAAGCAAGTGTTGTAAATTCATCAGTAGCTCAGAAACGATATTCGATTGCCCCTTCATCGGTTGAAATACGAAATCAAATAGATACCAGAAAATACACAACTGATTCGGCCTGATTTTCAGAAAGAATTCAAAAAAATTAATAAAAATTTGGACTTGATTGCGAAAAATTGTTCATAATATTTCTAAAAAATGACAAATGAACATGTATGATTCTTAAACAGCAGTCAGACAATATGAAACATGCATGAAGAAGTTAAAAGTGGCTATATTTTTCATTTCATGACAGATTTCAGAAAAAAAAAAAAAAGTTTTGGGTGAAAAAAATGCGTGAATTTTAATAATGTTTTGAATTTTTTGGAAAATTTACGAATTCAAAAATAAAAGTTCGAACTCAAATCTTTCCTTAATTAAATAGATTAAAAAAATATTTTAATGAGCTGATATACCATTTATTCGTGTTCATTAACGATAATCAGCACAAAAAATAAACCAACTAATTATTTTCGTAAGTTAAATTGACGCCAGTCCTGCCACATCGCTGCTACCCCCTTAAAATTTCTTGATATATTGAATTTATTACATTTCATAATTAAGATATCGTTGAATTTTTAAATTCAAATTTTAAATTTCATTCTGAAATGATATGCAAAAATTTTAATTCGAAATCCTATATTCAAAAATAATTGTAGATTTTCTGGTCTCATTTCTACAATTGTGCCATTTTCAAATTTGCAATTAAAAGTCAATTGTAGCTATGAGCCACCCACGCTATTGAGCCCGGCCCAATGATGTAGAGACTTTATCGATGAAATTGTAGCACAAGGATTTTAAAGAGATCGCCTACTGAGTATTGTGACTGGATGATCATCGATTGTCAACTCATTTTTTCCGAATTCGCGGGGGGATTTAGCTTGGACCCTTCCTCGATTGTTCACTCCTAAAAATATAGGCAATATGTGTGCCGCACAGGGATTAAGTAAAAAAGGTGTCAATGGGAATTGTAGGCTCAAACTACTTGACTATAAATTACTAGACCATAAGTACATACAGTCCTCTCTCCTAACTGGCGCTAGATCTACGTTAAATAAGGAACCAATAGGAAAGGCGGCGATTCCTCCGACTCGTGAGCTAGCGTGAATGTCAGTGACACGAGCGAGGGTTTACAATATTCTCCGGCATCAATTAGAGAAGACAAAATGACGATTAATTCTACAGTAGCAAATAACAGTTTTTTTTGTAAGGCACTAGAGAGCAAATGTCTCGGCATAATTGAAAATTTGAGCCATGTGGTTTTCTCTATTAAAGTCTCTTCTGTGTTATTTCACATGTTTAGCTCATGACTTGACCTGGCAGTATCTACTTTTCTTTTATTTAATTTTTGAAAAGGGTTTGAAAAAATGTCTTTTAGGCATCTTAAAAACGAAGTTTCACATGGAATTGTTAATTGTCCGAACAGATAAAATTTATGGCAGCCTGCGGCACCTGTCCAAGCTTCTCGTTGCTCGCCAATGGTAATCTAGAAAGGCACGAGACCTACCTGCAGTAGTACCTACCTGCGTTATCAAGATTGTCAAATATCTCTAGTATGATTCACTACACTGAATCATAGTTATGATTAACCGTAATAAACTTCTATCCAGACAAACATTATCATGAGTTAGTTTCAACCTACTAGTCCAAACCTACAATTATAATGAAAGAACTTTGAACATCGCTAAAACCTACAATTTATGAAGAAAAAATTGAGCATCCGCTCATGGACCAATCAGATTGTCAAGTGACCAAAATCTACAATTTATCTCCAATTGTAAGTTTGTGGAGCCTTTTATTGGAAGGAGAAGTTTCTGCGATCATTTTTCCATTATTTTGGCTGATTAAAGTGACTTTAGCCTTCAAAAGGCTACACCACATACTCATACGTCCTGACACCTCCTGATTTGACAATTTTTGTCAGGACGTTGAGAAAGTGTCAGGAGTGTGAGGAAACGTCAGGACGTTGAAGAATTGAAATAAGAATTTCAAAACTCAAGGAGTATCCATTGTTTCTACCTATCTTGTGGAGAATTTTTTTTTGGTCATTTAAGACTACGGATTTTTTTTTTAATTGAAAAATTTTCAAAAAAAAAAATCGATTTTAAGGTCAAATTTTCGTGATTTACAGGTAAATGTGAACCAGTTCTAGCGAAGCCGTATGTAGTGCTAGAAGGCTGATTTTTTGGCCAGTGAAAATTAAGGTTTTTCGCTACCCGTTTTTTTAATGAGGGTCGGCGACCAATATTTGACCTCTAATGACCGGTCAAAGTTCAAGGTCAATCTTCAAGTTCATCGTATAGACTTGTAAGTCACCTCAAAAAATATCGGAAGGGTCGACTTTCTTATGAATGTATTAGGAACTATTGCGTCAATTAATGTACTGAGAGGTCGCTAGAGCGCAAAAACTGGTCAACACCCAGGTCAACCTCAAGTTCATCGTAATAACTTGTAAGTACCCCTCAAAGAATGGAAGGGTCGACTTTCTGATGAACGTATTAGCAACTATGGGTCAATAATGTACTGAAAGGTCGCTAAGAGAGCAAAAATAGAGAGCAAAAAAGTGTTTGCTCTCTAGCGACCTTTCAGTACATTATGACCATAGTTCCGTAATACGTTCATTAGAAAGTCGACCCCTTCCAATTCTTTTCGGGGTCTTTTGGTCGGATCGGGAGCCTGTGGTACTTCAAGTCTTATCGATGAACTGAGGTGTTGACCTGTGGTGTTGATAGTTTTGCTCTCTAGCGACCTCTCGTACTTATGCTGTTCCATATCAGTATCATCTAAAAGTCCGACCTTCCGATTTCTCTCTCTCGACGGGTACTTACAAGTTCATATACGATGAACTGAGATATACTTTAACTCTTTACCGTGTCATTAGGAGGTTCACATCATGGTCGCCGACCTCTAATTAACAAATACAGGTAGCGGAAAATCGTCTTTAATTCTTCAACTGGCCCCAAATCCCGCTCTCTAGCACTCCACTCCGCCTTCCTAGACATGCATCCACACATTACCTGTAAAATCCCGAAAAAACTTGACCTCTAAAATCTCGTTTTTTTGAAAATTTTTCATAAAAAAAAAAATCCTGAGTCTTAAAATGACCAGAAAAAAATTCTCCACAGGATAGGTCAAAAACATCGATACTCATTTTTGAGTTTTGAAATTTCTTATTTCAAATCGTCTGAGGAACTGTCAAGACGTTTGTCAGTTACACTTTTTTTTGGTCATTTTATTTGAAATTTTTTTTTGGTTTTTATTCAACTTAAGTTATATAAGGAAATAAACTGTGATTTTTAATTAATGGTCTTCAAGCTGATTACCAAGCAGGTGAGCTGCTTCCTTCATGTGGGTAAATTAAAAGCAAAAGGCCGGGCCAGCACTGAGTATCATACTTTTCGAAGGCTATATAATCAAAATACATCTCAAACTTATAAATTATAATAAGATGAATGAATTCAATGAAGAGTAAAACAGCCCGATATTATACCGAAAAAATGTACCGTCCGAAGATATAGAGATTTAAAACAAAAAATCGAAGTTCTTAATTATATCCAAAATAATCCTGGAGTTTCTTATGCAAAAGTTTCGAAGCATTTCACAATTCAACTGAGAAGATTGTTAACAAGTGTTGCTGATTGCCCTCACCTACTATAATACCTCCTTTATAATTCTCCGCCATATCCCTTTATAACACCTTTATACCCTTTATATCCCTTTATAACACTTTTGTGAATATCTTGGCCTTGATGAGCAAACGTAGTGTGTTTTTGAAAAGTAGGGCCGGGATATTCACAAAGTGTGATAAAGGGATATTTTTCAGTTAATATCCCTTTATGACCCTTTGATTGATCTAAGAGATGTGGGTTGAGGGAGCCAATCCTAACACTCCTAAGACCCCTTCTAGTCACTCATGAGGCCGCTTTCTCTTCTTTTCAGCCCACATCTCTTAGATTAATCAAGAGGTCATAAAGGGATATGGCTCCATTTATGTTGATTAACTGTCGTTATAATTAATATAAAATTTAGTGCAGATTTAATTTCAATCAAGCAGGAAACTACTCAGTGCAGGGCACTTCAACTACACAATAACGGTCAGTTGTCGACAAAAATGATGGAATTTCAATGCTTCAATATCCTATTACGAGGAAGGTAGATCAAAAATGCTAATTTCAACAGGTTTGAATCCAGCTTGCTGCAGCAAATTTCGAAATTTTAGCGTTAATTTTGTCATTATTTAATGCTGGTACTTTTATTTGATCTGCATGGAAATTGAATCGCTGATCATCAAGCCAAGCTTTGTATTTAGCTTTTGTTACCGCATTTATTGCCTGGTCGCATGGCTGGAGAATGCTCGTGGTATTAGGAGGCAAAAAAAATGGTTGGTGTTCAGTATCGCTAAGACCAATCATCTGTATAATGGTGACATTGTCCGAATTAAGCAAAACTTTTTTTTTTTTTCTTCCAGGAAAGCATCCAAACTTCATGTTCATATCGAACAAAATAAAAAAAATTAATTACTTAGTTTGGCATGCAAATTCTATTTTTGACTTAAAAATTTTTCAGAGTTAAAAGTTTATTAAAATTAGTTTGAAAGAGTCCGATTCGGATTATTTTTTTCTAATATCGATAACTTTTAGGGGGCTGTAGGGTAAGGGGTTTTTTTTCTTTGGGGGGGAGAGAACCCCCAAACTTTTTTTTTTCCCTCTTTATCTTTAACTAGAGAAAAGTGTTTAGACCTACCTAGCCTTATTTTCGAAATGAGTGGTATTTTAAGCTTATGAATTGATGCGTAGTAATTAATCTTATGAATTTAATTTTAATTTAGAAAAATTTACCTTGCAAGTTTGGTATGCTCTTATCTGCATTTCACCGTATTGATCAGTTTTTTGAAACATCAGAAACCTCTTTCAGACATTTCCGGTTAATTTTGTCAGATTTTCTTGATGTTGTTTCTGCAAATTAAGAATTTCGATATCAGGAGTTTTGGCTGGAAAGCCCTTGGGAAGTTGACATCAAATATTAGGTCCGATATGGCATTACTCTCATACGAGGCATGTATATTGATGACTAATCAATTTACAATCCTTTTGTCGACAACTGACCGTCCTGGGCTGTAGCTAGTTGTGAATTGCCCCGCATCAAGAGTCCAGATTTCGGAACTGCTGATTAAATTAATTCTGCAATAAATTTATTAGTGATTAATGTATAACGACAGTTGATCAACCTAAATGGAGCCATATAACTGAAAAATATTCCTTTATCACACTTTGTTGAATATCCCGGCCCTACTTTCAAAGCCACACACTACGTTTGCTCATCAAGGCCAGATATTCACAATAAGGGTTATAAAGAAAGTGTTATAAAGGATAATGTGCGGAGAATTATAAAGGAAGTTATTACTAGTAGGTGAGGGCAATCAGCAAAACACTTTTGACTCAAATTAAGCCAAATTTTTGGGCAAGAAGCTNAAAATTTAGTGCAGATTTAATTTCAATCAAGCAGGAAACTACTCAGTGCAGGGCACTTCAACTACACAATAACGGTCAGTTGTCGACAAAAATGATGGAATTTCAATGCTTCAATATCCTATTACGAGGAAGGTAGATCAAAAATGCCTAGGTAAAAATACAAACCAATTACAAGGTAAAAATTACAAGGTAAAAATACAAACCAAATACAAACGAGAGTGAGACGGGTCAACCAACCAATCAAATCCCTGAATTGAACACACAAATGGTTTGTATTTTTACCTAGGCAATTTTGATCTACCTTCCTCTTAATAGGATATACATGCCGCGATGGAGGAAAGCCATATCGACCTCAATATTTGATGTTAACTTATCCCAGGGATTTTCCAGCCAAAACTCCTGATTATCGAAATTCTTATTTGAAAAATCAAGAAAAAGCTGACAAAAATCCGGAAATTGTCGAAAGAGGTTTTGTGTTCAAAAACTATCAAATAACGGTGAATCAGTAAGGCTACCAAACTTGCAACAGATAAAATTTCAAATTGAAATTAATTCTGGATGCTTTTCTGGAACAAATTTCGAAAAAACAGTGTTTTTTGCCTGGCAGCAAGCTGGATTCAAACCTGTTGAAATTGAGATTCAACCTTCGCAAGAAATTGAGGATGGTCGGGAACTTGAAGCATCAGAAGAAACAGAACGTGAAGCTTGGGCAATACTTTCACAGGATACCGTCAATTTCGTCGCCGAAATAGCAGTTGCTCAAGATAACGAGTCAACAATTATATCCGGCTCACCACGGGAAATTCCAGAAGAATTACCGATTGAAATACCACAAGTTTCTGATAATAATGAGGCTGAGTTTCAGATTGCAACATATCCAACTGCTCCTTACTCTGGTGTTGATGTTCTGTCCCAACTCCAAGAAGATAGTGATCAAGATTCTGACATCGAATTTCAATCTACAACTTCCGTTCCTTCAAGCATTATACCCATTTCTAAACCAAAGCAAATGTGCATTCGCGATTTTTTCAAATAACTTCATATTTTGAACAATAAAATATATATAAAATTGTTTTTATATTGTATTATCTAACGTTTCGTATACATATATATATGTACCTGATTTCAATAATAAAACCTCTTCAATTAAAAATCACAGTTTTTTCCAAAAATATTTTTTATCAAAATCGAAAAGTGTCAGGACGTTTGGTAAAATTGTATCAAATTGAAATTTTTGTCAGGACGTTTGAGAAACTGTCAGGACGTTTGAGTATGTGGTGTATATGATATAGCCTTTCGAAAGGCTAAAGTCACTTTAAATCAGCCAAAAATGATCGCAGAAACTTCTCCTTTCAATACATTTTAAATTCAACAATGTGAATCTGAAAATATTTTCTAAAAATTTTTCGGATATTTGGTTCACATTTTATCAAGAGTTGATTGAAAGGCCATTTTTTGCTTAACTTTTTAGCTTTCTCTCCGGAAAAATACTATTGATTCAAACAATTGGGAATTATAATTCAAGTTTAGCGTATTTAGGAAAGTGTTTTGAGTACAATTTGTCGAAAACAATAGCTTTCTAGACAATCTGGAGCAGATTTTTGGGAGTGAAATTTCAAAATACGGCGATTTTCGATTTTAGTATGGATAAACTGATTGTGTTTTTGAAAAAATAAATTAAATTGTGAAACATGCAGGGAGTGTAGGGTGCACTGTATACCATATTTGCTGAGGGGTCTTATAGGCAAAATGTACTTTTGGAATTGCCTATTTTCTCCGCGCATAGACATAGGAAGTGAGAAAACATTCTGAGTAGAGTTAGTCGTCTTCGAATCTTGGGATGACGTTTTGATGGTTGTATATCTGTCTGAATTAAATAAAGGCCTTAGAGGCATTGAAAATGCTCCAAATTGATACGGGTGGATAATTAAGGTACTAATGAACCCAATCATCAAAAGGTAGCAGGGTGGTGGTAACGGCGGTTGAAAATGACAAATGCTGGCGGTTTGGGACGACCCGAATTTGACCACTAAAACTTCAAAATATCGACTTACGTAAGCCAACTTCTCATCGGTTTCACTGGCTTTCTTTTGAGCCTACTTCGAAAAAATCGAAGGACTTTTTTTTCGTAAATTATTCGGAAATGCCCAACAAAATCATATTTGGAGTTTACTGAAATGTGCAAAAAAATGCTCCTCCATTATGCTCTTGCAGTATTGTCTGAGGAATACTTTGATAAAAATTTGAGGCCATTTTGCAACATATCCACGGAGGTAGCTAGATTTGTGAAGTCTGAAATTGTTAAAAAATCGTCGGTTATTGGCGTTCTAGAGATTTCAGTCGCCGATCCAAAAAAGCTCTCCATTAAAACTTTATATCTTACCGTGTACGTGATCTGTGAAAGATTTGAGCTCAATTTGATATACCGTTCTGGGAGGAGATAGATTAGAGTTTTGAAAATGTCACCTTGTTTACGATACTGTACGTATTGTGTTATGGTCAAAAATAATTGTGATGTACTTTTCTGCAAGATTAAGGATAGATACAAATTAGAATTTCGGTTTTCTCATAAGCTTTTTAGTTTTCAGATAATCACCGTGAATATGTCAAATCTGCCAGATGTATACTCCCTTAATATTGTAAAAATATCAAATAATTTTTTAAATCGAGAGAAACTAACATTTTCCTAAAAAACTTGATTTTTCATGGAATATTTTGAACTTATTTTAAAAATATTTTTTGATTCCCAAACAATTAAAGTAATCAGACAAAGTATTAAGTAGAACAAAGCACTGCGCAGTTATGAGATGGAACATACGAGTTTCGCTGGGGACTTACTAGGACTGAGTATCACGTGTTTAAATAAGCTTACTTTTCCAAACGTTTTTTCTAGATTAAACATAAAATTTCTAGGAAATAATATTTTTTCAAAGTTAACTTCAGACTTGACATATACAGAAAAATTGAAGGGGTTGATCTTATAAGAGTTTTCTGTAAACAACGCGCAAAAAATAGCCTACTGAAAGGCTTTTATGCCTTGGCGGAACTTTTTTTTATATGCTTCGAAGGGTTAAGTCTCTAATTTGATGATAGCAATAAGTCCCTCTGGGTGACGCTGATGGTATGAAAAAATTTTTAAAATTTTTTTGTTGGAAATATCTAAGTATTTTTGAAACTTTGATTGGAAAAAATTTTGAAATTTTTTTTTGTGGGCTTTTCAAGCAATTTTTTAATTTTTTTTTCGAAATCTTTTTCCAAATTTTATAATCGCTTTCAAAATTTTTCCTGACCAAATTTTCAAAAATACTTAGAAAAAAATTTGAAAATCTGAAACGAATAAAAATAAGATTTATTTAAGTTTTTGATGAAAATAAATACAAATCTTGCATGATATTTAGGCCTCCCGAGCAAAAAATGAGCACCCAATAAAAAAGTCCTATGAATTTGAAAATTTCGGATCTAGAGTAGTTTTTGACGCTTGAAATTTATTAAAAAATGAGCCAAAAATCGGCCGAAGGCCGATAAAAGGGGATTTTGTGTTGTTAATTAAAATTTTTTAATAAATGAGCCTCAAATCGGCCGAAGGCCGATAAAAGAGGATTTTGTGTTTTATATTCAAATTAGTTAAAAAATGGGCCCAAAATCGGCCGAAGGCCGATAAAAAGGGATTTAATGTCTTTAATTCAAATTTTTTAAAAAATGAGTAAAAAGGGGATTCTATGTTTTGAATTTAATTTTGTTGAAAAATGAGCCCCAAATCGGCCGAAGGACGATAAAGGAGAATATTATATCTATAATTATATTTTGTTTGAAAATGAGCCCGAAATCGGCCGAAGGCCAATAAAGGAGCATATTATATCTATAGATAAATTTTGTTGGAAAATGATCCTAAAATCGGCCGAAGGCCGATAAAAGGGGTTTTTATGTTTTTAATTTAATTTTGTGGAAAAATGAGTCCCAAATCGGCCGAAGGCCGATAAAACGGGATTTTATGTTTAAAATTTTTTAATAAATGAGCCCAAAAATCAGCCGAAGGCCGATAAAACGGGATTTCATGTTATATTTTCTTTTAATAAATGAGCTCAAAATCGGCCGAAGGCCGATCAATGAGGATTTTATGTTTTTTATTTAATTTTGAAAAAAATTTATTGAAAATTTGATAATTTTTTCCCAAAATTTGAAACCGTTGTTTAAAATTTGAGAATTTTTTAGATCGCTGAAATATTTTCGAAATTTAACAAAATTATTAGAATTAAAATTTTTTAAAAACCATATTTGAAATTTTTTTTATAAATTCGAAAACTTTCTTCAAATTTAAATGTTTTCGCAACAAATAAATTTTCTTTATTATTTTTAATTTTTTTAAAGATTTCTTTGTTTGAAATTTGACCATTTTCTAACAAATTTTTTAATCTTCTCAAAAATTTTACAATTTTCTCAAAAACTTGATAATTTTCTCGAAAATTTGACAATTAATTTGAAATTCGACAATTTTTCTAAAAAGTTTTCCAAAGTTTTCTAAAAATTGTCGAATTTGTAACTAATTGTCAATTTTTTGAGAAAATCACGATTGTATTTTCTAAATTTACTTTTCTGCTTTACGATTTCTATTGATGTTAAACATTTTAAGAATTTTTGAAATTTTTTCCACAACTTGAAAAATTTTTGATGATGATGAAAAATTGAGGTTTCGGAGCCTAAAAACATAATTTCAAATTTTTTTACAAAAACTGTGTTAATTTCATTAGTAACTGCCGTTGACCCAAAAACTACCAATTTGGCATTTGTTTTATAATAATTAAATACTGAAAAATCGCTATAATTTGATCACGTGACGACCAAAATTTTTTTCATTTTTTCCATATATTATTAACCTCCAAGAAATTTCAGAACAATCCACCCATTATTTCTATTAGTCGATATTAATGATGGACACCCAAGATATCCATTATTATCCCCGGGTCACTTTAAAAACTTATTCCCTATTCTTTTCACAGGCAAATAAGTTTTTAAAGTGACCCGGGGATGATAATGGATATAACCCATTTTTGTTCTATTCCTGCACGGAATGCAGGAACTCGATTGCGATTGGATAACAAAATATTTGTGGTACTTATTTTGTTTGTTTCTAATGGTTTAAGAAAAATAGACCTTTAACTGGGTCTGATTGCAATTCAAATTTTCAAGGCTATGCTAAATTTTCTAAAAGTGTGCAAAATAATTTTCAGAATCGGGCCAGATTCTGTGATTTGTCAAAATAGTAAAATGCGATATCCTGAAGTTTATTTTTACGCACCAAAAAAGATTATATATCCTTTATCATCCTTTTGGATACTCAGAGATGTGGGTTGGTGGAGCCAATCCACACTCCTAAGACCCTTCTAGCCACTCATGAGGCCGGCTTTCTCCTTCTTTTCAGCCCACATCTCTCAGATCATGCAACAGGTGATAAGGGATATCGCAATGAAGTCAGCCACAATTAAGGTATCCGAGAACCGTACCCGTTCTCTACATTTTCTGGCAGTTATATGTCAAAAAATGCACCAATCAATTGTTATGTTTTGAAAGCACAAAACACCAAATTAGAACAAAAAAAATTCGAATATTTTTCAAAATAATGGACAAAATAACATTTGTTTCATTTGACCCCTAAAACTTCAAAAATTTCGGCTTGATGTTAAGCCACTTTCTTCTTCAGTTTTTCGTTCAGCTTTTCTGAGCGTACTTTCGAAAAATCGAAGCAAATTTTTTTCGGAAATTTTTTCACCGTGACTGAAAAATTTATATTTTGTTTGGGTCGAAATTTAAACAAAACGCTCTTATGAAGCTTTTGTTTGCAAGAGCTGGCTTTTTGCATTAATTTTGAGTAAATTTTGTAATTTAACCAAGGAGAGATAGATTTTCCGGACTGAAAAAGTCCAAAAACCGGTATTTTCGCACCGTTTTTACAATTCTAGAATAAATTAGCACTTATCGACAAAAACGCCCCTATGAAGGTTGTATACTAATTATACATCTAATGTTAAAATTCGGGTTATTTCAGAATAAAACCTGGGAGGAGATAATTTTTCCGTTTGGCTTAGGTGCTCTTTGTGCCGCTTAATGTGTGAAGGAGTGTGGTCATACAAAAAGAGTTTTGGCATATTTTTTCGCAAGTTGAAGGCTAGTTCTACAAGTGGCTAATCTGAATATATCCTTGAAGACCCTGTTTGGGTGATATTTCATCGAGAAATGTCAAAATTAGAGACCAGGAAACGGTACCCGGATACCTTAAGGGAGTGGTGTCGCTGATTTGGCGGCCTCTTCCAGGTCATTCCCGACAAACTAGCAAGGTGATATTCCAAAACATTTGTAACTAACAGAACCAACCTTCGCGTAATTTCAAACTTCACAGTAATTCTGATACAATCCCCCTACGTCTTTTAAAAAGCCTCACTGAAAAGACAACGCAGTAGTTGCCTACTCCTTCAATTTTCATCATTTTTTATATTTTTTTGTGTCAGGCTCCGGAGAAGCCTTACAATAATGAAAAAGCGCTTTTTTTTAAATTTTCTTTCAGCGGACAAAAACGCGAAAAACAAAAATATAAAATTTTGAAATGGTCAGTTTGGGAGGCTCAGGCAAAAGGTATCTCCTCCACCAGTTTGGAGATACAGTTATTCGATCTCATATCTGCCATTCTGAAAGGCAGAACGACTTGTTCAACAATAAACTAGAGTTTTTTTTCGAAATTTTGCTTCGGCGTCTCTTGGGGGCCATGTCAACTTTTCGTTTTTAGCCAAATCGTTTGAAATGGTCAGTTTGGGATGCTCAGGCAAAAGCTATCTCCTCCACCAGTTTGAGAGACACAGTTTCGATTCATACTGCATCTGAAAGCAGAAGACTTGTTTGACAATAAACTAGAGAGTTTTTTTTAATTTT
>SCLH01002197.1:112309-140521 GCA_004367855.1 Oikopleura vanhoeffeni | reverse complement strand
CGGGGTATCAATTTACTTATTTGTCACTGATTGAGATCAAGGATAAAATTAAGTGAACAACACGTAACATTTTAAAATTTCGAAGTTTGTAAACTAGATAACTGCGAGAGAAAAGAGAGGTTCACTCACCTTGTATTTCTTGAAAAACCATACATTTTTTACAATTCTTTTTTTGCATTTAGAAAATCTAAAATCTGTTGAGCTTTCGATTTATTCAATCATTTTCGAAACATAATAAAGAATTGAGAAAATTTTCTCGCAGGTTAACACAAAAGTAATTTCGCTCATAATGTAATAGTAGGCCTCGAAATTGCATAATTAACCTTGTGTTAACCTTTGTGTTAACCTGCGAGAAAATTTTCTCAATTCTTTATTATGTTTCGAAAATGATTGAATAAATCGAAAGCTCAACAGATTTTAGATTTTCTAAATGCAAAAAAAGAATTGTAAAAAATGTATGGTTTTTCAAGAAATACAAGGTGAGTGAACCTCTCTTTTCTCTCGCAGTTATCTAGTTTACAAACTTCGAAATTTTAAAATGTTACGTGTTGTTCACTTAATTTTATCCTTGATCTCAATCAGTGACAAATAAGTAAATTGATACCCCGGTATCTTTCCCAGTTTTCCCGTGATAAGCGCTCAAAGTATTGCCTTTAGATAGGCTTTTGGGTGTGAGGCGAAGTTCTCGTTTCTGGGTGTGAGGAGGTTAACAATGAAAGTACGTACTCCAACAAACGCAATCAAATGAAAATTAAAAAAAGTAGACTCGGGAAATTTAATCTTGAAATGTGACGTCATTCATGACGCACTCAAAGTAATTTGTAATAAAAACCTCAAACGCCCAGGCAATTTCGGGGATATCGATCATGATGCCCGAGTAACTTAAATCTCTTATTCCCTATTGTTTTAAAAGGCAAATGAGAGATTTAAGTTACTTGGGCATCATGATGGATATGGGCACTGGCAGGAATTGAGCTAAAAATCGTGAAATTGCAAAGGTTTTTTCGGCGATATGCCCCCCTGTACAAATCTTTCGACAAAATGGTATTTTCCTCTGATTTATCTAAAAATTGAATGAAGCTCGTCCGATCAGAAACGAGTTTATAAAACTGATGAAATATTTCTTTTAATCTCCTCTAAATCAGTTTTATTATTTTTTCTCTCTGGTGCAAAAAAAGTATGTGTTCCAGGTTATTTCGAGATGAGTCTTTCCGACTCACTGATCCGATTATGTTTTTTTCCGACATAAATCAAAAGTACCTTCCACCGAATTAATTTACCAGTGAGCTCAACAGCGCCTCTCTTTCGCGAAAGTTCCGCTCGTACCATTTTCGACATTATCGTCATACTTCAAAAAATCATGATTAGATAAGCCCGTGTGCTGTTTACTAAACATGGTTTTTAAGGGAATGGGTGTTGATATTTCAGGGTTCGCAAAAAGACTTTCTTATTAACCTATTTTATATGAAATACGTTAATAAGAAAGTCTTTTTGCGAACCCTAAAATATCGGCACCCATCTCTAGAGAAATTTCCACAGAGTGTTTTTAAACTTTTATGTTTTTTTCAAAAAAAAGGGTTTGAAATAAAGGGGGTGCATAACTAGAACCAAATGCAGCGCAGCGGGCTTGAAGACAGTCGTCTCGAAGTGGGCTGGGTATAAATAAAACTGAAGGTACTAATTTCCGTATAAAATTATTTTATAACTTATCATTTTGCAAATAAACTCATTTAACTCTAAATACTGCCCAAAAGGTTAAATTCAATTTTCATTGTTTTTTGGTCGATAAATATTTTTTAAAACGGCTCCAGTCTTGACGCCGTCGTTAGAAAATTGTAACCATTAATGACGCGTCACGCTGCTTAAAACGACTTGACCTATTAACGGTTTCGGTACTCTTTGCGGTTTTTAAAGGGGTCGGCAATACAATTTTTTTTACCTAATTCAATTTTCGTTAATTTTATTTTTCGCACCATAATCGACCATTAGAAATCAAATATTATGTTTTTGGCGCGTTTTTTACTTATTTAATTTTATAAAAACTGTTGTTCACTTTATCGATCAAATGACTCATACTTCCAAAATAATACCAACTACCAAAATACTTTTACCGTATTGTATTTTAAATTACTCCATAAAGTTGAGAGAAAACTAATAGTTTTTGATTCAATGCCACTAATGCGCGAAATGGACTTTTATAACAAAACAGAAAAAAATAATTTATCATTTTTTGCTTTCAATTTATCCTCTTTTTACCCTGACGGGTAGACAGCCAAAATTGTCTATACTTTGCTTAGGATTTTGGCTGTCTAGCCGTCTGGGTAAAAAAGAGGAGAAATCGAAAAAACTCATGCTGTACATTGTATATATAATTCTTATATGTGTTTAGATATGCTAAACCACGGTTCCTCTCCGCGATCTGATAAAGCTAGTTATGAGGAAATGTCTGATCATTTGATTGAAACAATTGTCGAATTAACGGATAGTCCTGTGTCGTTGATTGGTCATTCTATGGGTGGCCGCGTNTGATAAACATTTTATTTCCAAAAAACTCCTGTAAATTCTGCACAAATTAGATTACATCATTTCCTTATCCATGTCTTTTTAAAAAGTCGATTATACCACGTATGACTAGCAATTTCCACCATAATATTGACCATTAATAAGCGTCCATTATATTAAGGATGTGGCACAAAATTTGGGCTCTTTTTATACATTTTCAGTGAAGTTCTTAGAAACCTATTTCAGAAAATAAAATAAGTTTTTTTTCAAAAATTACGTAACACAACTCTTATACCGCGGTATACCGTATGACCTTCATTACATAGGGGAAGACTCTTAACTCCCGTAGTTCACAAAAATAAAATGTTACAGACTTTAAGTAAATATCGAGAGAAACGTGTGGTTAATGAACCACGCGGCTCGAAACACTACGGCGGAGTTAATTAACTACACTTATATTCCATCATGATGGCCCGAGTAACTTAACATCTCCATTTCTCTTTTATAAAGATAGAATAAAAAGATTTAGTACCTTGGCATCAGATCGATAACTCTGCTTGCATATAGTCGTAGTATTGATCATGATAGTTACATATAACTAAAATTAACTCACATTACCCCCCTTTTGCGCCTTTTGTGAAGAACAAGTGGTTTTCTGAACCGACAGCATTTTTACCGAAATCTATCAAAATGACTTTGATATGGCTCATATTCAGTATCTTCATTTTCTCTGATGACTCAAATTTAGTCATTTGACAATTCAATTTGATGTACAAGAAAATTATATTTCTTGAATTCTAGATTAACTCTCATGAAAAAAATCTCATATTGCTCGAATTCAACAAAATTGGAGAAAAGTGCATAAGTATCTTTTTAGAATTTTTGCGAAACAAACAGTTAGAATGACTTTTGGTACCTCTCTAAGGTAGCATCCACCATTAATTTCACCTATAAAAGAATATGGATTCTTCTGAAAATTCTGAGCGAGTTAATCATATAGAAAGTTTTATTGAAAACACGGAAAAAAATATAAAAAGAAAATTTAAAAAAATAAATTGTCGCACGTGATCAAAATATAGCGATTTCGTTTTCAGTATTAATAATATAAAACAGATGCGAATCCTAGTTTTGGTCAACGGATACACTATAATAATGAACATGAACACACTTTTTGGAAAAAAAAATTAAAAAGTTCGAATTATGATTTTTGCTCCCAACCCTCGATTTTCGAGAAAAAAAAAATTTAAAAGTGAGAAAAAAAGGATGCCGCTGTTTTTGATCCACTTAAATAATTTTATTATCAAATTTTTTTCTGAAGGAAAATAAGGATATCATTAAAACGCGCAATAAATTTAACACAAACCCATAAACTGAAAATTCAAGCCTATTATTGATTTTGCCCAAAATCAAATGGTGGAAAGCTACTCATAGCTATCTTTACCGCCAAAAACACAGTAACTGTCGACTCAAAAAGTAATTACCATCTTATGGCTCAAAAATTTGCTAATTTAATTCATCTGTTTTTTTACAAATTTGCTGGAATCTACTCTGCGCGTGATTGGAACTTTGAATTTCAAAGTGGCACACGCAATTAAGGCAGAACATAATATAGACAATGTGTGTACAAGTATAAAATATTTGAAATTGTCCTTCAAAATTTGTTTGATAAAGATTTCGCTACAATGTTATTCTAAAACATTGAAGCTATACATCTGGATAAGATTTTTCAAAAGTCAAAATTTCTCTTGAGGTTCGAGATTATATCGAAACGTCCTAGGTAATTTTTTATGGTAATCTCTATGTTTTTATTGTTATTGCACATTAAAAATTACACTAGCTTGTTCTTCAAATACCTCCCAAAATCATCATAAGCTAATACTTCGGCTTGTTTTATAGTTTACCAGAAAAAAGCGAAAATATAGAAAAAATCAAGACTCCTGGACGGAAGAGTCATGGTGGTGAAAACAGCTTGTGCACATACTATTCAAAAAAAAAAAAGAATGACATTTTACGGCAACAAAAAATATCTGGAAATTTTTTCGGTATAAGATGTTTTGGGCGTAAGTGTCTTACAAATACGCCCTTAATTTATTTCGAAAAAAATAGATACATTTGTAAAGCATTTAGCGCTAATTCGGGAGTCGCAAATAAAATCAATGTACTCATTGTTTGATTCAAAGATTTTTTATTTCAATCGTTTTTACGTCAGTAGTTGATATTTATCAATTCGTGAGGTATTAACCTTAAGATATACGTTCCCAAGTTAAATGAAAGCAGACGTGCGCGTTATCAAAGTCTTTAGTAAATCCTATAATGCATTCTCTAGTAACCAAATGCAGCAAGCGATTAAATCATGGCATGAGCAGCTGAATGTGGGTATTTCAAAAGATTTTTGTGATATTCCCAATGATAAAAAAATAAATTAAGTAGAAAGAATGACTCGTTTCAGAGGAGGACATTTAGCACAGTTTAAAACGCGGAGAAGGAAAGAGGTCATCCGTAGGTGTAATGGTGTCAAGACGTTTGGGAAACAAAAATAAGTCGTACTATGCGTTGGAAATATTATCAAAAAGAACCAACAAACAGTTAGCGTAGGTAAAAATTAGTCTGAATGCGACTGCAAATTAAAGAAGCGTACTGGTGAAAAGAAAAAAGGTTTCTCACAAACAAAATGAAGTGAAATAGTAATGCCAATGATCGCCCGAATGAATCCTGACGCAATAGCACGTGTAGTGGAGCGTTAAAGAAGGTGTGCGTGCCCAGTATCGCCGGAATGCGGTTAAGTGACAGTGCTCAAATTACGGGATACAGCACGAAGTGACGTTAAACGTCAAGGAATCCCAATCCGCACGCCTAATCAACCTAAAAATGGAGCGCTGGCTGTGATGTCTTCCGGGAACTGTAGATCTCTTCTTCTCAATAAGTACCTTGCCGTACAGTGCCCTCTATCTATGCATGCTCTGTAGTCTTCGTACATCATCATCCGACGGGCTCTACCTTGCTACTCTATATATATGTCGTTGCCCATAACTGTTGCTGACTCACCCTCGTAATTATACTCACCAGCATCCTCTCTCTCTATCTTAACTTTTTTCTTATTATACTCTCTATTATCTCTCGATCTCCACCAATTACGCACTCAAAGTCAATTTTTGGTAAGAAAAACGCAAACGCCCACGCAATCGGGAGAGTGGCCCCTCAATTCATGAGTTTTGGGCACTGCCCAAGAAATGAGCTAAAAAGCCATGAGATCATCCTGCAAAACTTTCTCTTCGTCATCCTCGCTCAGCATATCCCTCTCCCTAACTTATCACTCTTGCGACTACCTCGCACTCACTCTCAGCCTATCTTAATTCTTATTATCTTACCCTCCTATCTCACCCCCCTTTATATGACATTACAGTATCACATCGTCTCACATCCCCCTCAGCTCAATCTCGTACCCGCGATCAGCCATACTCCGCCACTCCACTATAATACCACTCAGACTATATGAAATATTCTTTAATCCCTCTAAATAGTTTTGTTATTTTTCTCTCTGGTGCAAATAATAGTATGTGTTCCATTATTTCAATGATTCTTTCCGACCTCACTGATCCAATATGTTTTTTTCGACATAAATCAAAGACCTCTTCCACCGAATTAATTACCAGTGAGTCAACACTCCCTCTCTTCGCGAAAGTCCTGCTCGTACCATTCTCGACATATCGTCACATACTTCATGCTATTCTAAGTAAATCTCTAGATACCCGCCTGTTTACTACATGTTTTTAGGAGCTGTCGATAATTTCAGGGTCGCAAAAAGACTTCTATTAACCTATTTACATGAATATATGAGTTTGTCGCCTTTTGAAACTTTATTTGGGCTTTATTTTTTGGAATCATTCCATAATTTTAAATGCGAAATTCGTTGTGTAGTAGAGATTCTTGTTGGAGGCAAGGAGTGATACATATTTGTGATAACGGAACTTCGATTTTATTCAACATAGACTAAGATAGGTATTGTGGATAAGAAAATATTTTTCAATTTCAGAAATGACGTATTGAACACACGGGTAACTTTATACAACCATACAAAGGCCCTTAACTTGCTTCAATCAGCTGGAATTCAGCCAATCGTGAAATTGACCAATCAGCGAAAAAAAAGCATCGAGAAGAAAAAAGCTTCTAAATTTATTAGTTATTTTCGAGAAGAACACAGCCAAAATTAAGCTAGTTGAAGCAGTTAAAGGCTCCATAGGTCTGTATTAAATTGACCGCCGTTGACGATGAGGTAACATGTCTTTATTAGAAAATTAGGAAGAATAATGCACCGAAAATAGATCGCGGGGCCATCTTTGTGACTTCCAAACTTTGATATTAATGTGTAATTGGCCAGTTTTATTAACAGTCAAACAAGACTGAGAAGAGAAGTCCTACAGAAGGCTATCCACCAAAAAATCGACCTCGAAATTTGATCAATCAAGAGGCCATATTTTGAAATATTCGAAAAAATTTTCGTTTTTTAATCTCAATGATACATCCCAAATCTGAATTTTTGCAGGAAAGCGTAGTCTTAGCTCCCATTTAAAAAAATGATTGACAATGCTGATGACAGTAAAGTTACGAAAAAAAAATATTTGTGACGGTTAAGTTTTTTTCATTGCTCAATGCGCTTCAAATCTGTATTTAACATAATAAGCTTAAGTCGGCTCTTGTATCTATCGCAATGATTTACACTATTTTGTCCGCATTAAAATATTCTGTCCTTCATTTTTGATTTTCTTTTCTTAGCGTCTGCACTCCCAACTGAGAAATTATTTTTCTTCATTGAGACCGTTAGTAGTGTCGCCTAAATGAAGATTTATTTCTTCAATTTAACACTCATTAATTTATGCTATTTGTCGAACTTCTTCTGTCTGCTATCACTCGCCTATGACATTAATTCCTATCTGGGCTATTGCAGAATCCTCACCACAGACTTTCATCGCATTTGTCTCATTTATCAAAACCAAAAACTTATACTTTTTTCAAAGAACTTCTTTCGAAAAATAAGTCTACCTCCAAATGATCAAAACTAGAAAAATAAAGTTGATAATATAATCAAAAACATTTTTTACCATGTTTATGTGAATCTTGCCCAAATTGTTCGATAAATAAGCATCCTAAGAATTGCTACTACGAAACTATCAATAAGACCGAACAGCCCCAGCACTTAAATGGATCTAGTAAGTTTTCGCACCTTGACGAAACTCATAATATTCTAAACGCATAAAAAGTAATAAAAAGTATGTTCGCAACCCTGAGAATATTCGCACCCATCCTTTTTAAAATTGTATGGTCGTTTTCAAAAAAAAAACGGTTTTGGAGGTTTTGAAATAAAAATAAAACTAAGTACTGATTTCAATATAAAATTATATAACTTAAAGTTAAATTCAATTTCAGTGTTTTTGGTCGACAAACTATCTTCTTTAAAACGGGCCCGTCGTTGACTCTCCTTAGAAAATTGTACCATTAATGACGCGTCACGACTGCTTAAAAACAACTTCTGTACCCTTCGTCTTTCGGTTTAAATCTCAATACAATTACTATTCTTTCTTAATTTTTTTCGCACCATAACGACATTTAAAATCAATATTTTGCGCGTTACTTATTTAATTTTAAAAAATAATATTCAAATAAAAAATCGTCTCATGCAACTTTCGTTCTCTTTAACATCAAATGACTCATACTTCAAATAATACCAACTACCAAAAATACTTTTACCGATGTATTAAAACTCCAAAACTTAAGAGAAAACTAATAGTTTTGCAATGCACTAATGCGCGAAATGACTTTATAACAAAACGAAAAAAATAATTAATCATTTTTGCTTTCATTTTCCTCTTTTTACCCTGACGGCGTAGCAGCCAAAAATTGTCATACTTTGCTTGATTGGCGTCGCCGTCTGGAAAAAAAGGCAAAATAACAGAGAAATCGAAAAAACTCATGCTGTACATTGTATATATAATTCTTATATGTGTTTAGATATGCTAAACCACGGTTCCTCTCCGCGATCTGATAAAGCTAGTTATGAGGAAATGTCTGATCATTTGATTGAAACAATTGTCGAATTAACGGATAGTCCTGTGTCGTTGATTGGTCATTCTATGGGTGGCCGCGTAGCAATGTGCTCGGCCCTTACAAAGCCAGAAATAGTTTCTTCTCTTATAGTTGTCGACGTCACACCAAATGCTGATATCAGGAGACCATCTCAAGGAATCAGGATACAAAAATAATCTTTATGTCTATCAGACATTATATATTTTGGGGGGTCTGGGCTCCACCAATATCGAAAATTATCCCTGCTGCGCGTTTCTGTGCAAACGCGCCTTTCATAACATGACGCAGCGTCATTGACGCTTGCACAGAAAGGCGCAGCAGGGATAATTTTCGATATATCTAATATTATACGTTTACGTACCTAACTTAAGTTTTCTCTGTAGTCATACCGTTGCGCACCCTATATATACAGTATGTAAAAAAATTGTTCGAGACCAACAAGGTCTAATTTCTCTAGATTGAAAGTAATGCTCCTGCCAATTATAGGTTTTGAGCCAGAGAAATTTCCCTTGTTGGTCTCGAACAATATTTTTACATACTGTATATAGTCTATCAGACACTATAAATAGTTTCATCTCTAATAGTGGTAAATATCACACCCAGACTATAGGCCAACAAATAAATCTTCTATGCTGTTTTTGTATAATAAGGAAGATTATATAATGCAAGTAAATGGTGCTTATTGTTAACTCAGATCGCTTTTTTTTTCCGGTTTGCTCCACATGATTTCGACTGGGAGAAGCTGATGACAAGATAGCGACAAAGTAGTTTCTGCACGTGGAAACCTGAAAAAAAATATCATGTTAGAATAAAATTTAGCTTCTAGTTGTCACGGACTGCTACACGAAATCGATGTCATCAGAATTCTCAAAATACCGAAAAGAGACCGTTTTTGCGAAATTACCGTAACCGGAATAACCTGGAAAAGAAAAAAAACGTCGCTTCCAAATTACCGGGTAAGATTGAGAGCGAAAAAACAGTTGTCGCTACACTCAGTCTAGTTCTCGTCAAACAGATAACCCCTTAGGGTGGAGCAACTGAAAAAAAAAAGCGACCTCAGTAAGTCACAATAACAGTTATTGTCGGGTGGTCGAATCGTATGTACCGTCGAGTATACGCAATATTAACCGCAGTAAACGTGTTATTGGTAAAGAGACATATAGTCCCAAATCATTAAAAAAGAGTCGCTGCATGCCGATTCCAACTTAATATATTAATATCGATAATGATGCCGATAACTAAATCTCTCATTTGCCTTTTAAAATAATAGGGAATAGCAGATTTAAGTTACTCGGGCATCATGATCGATATATTATCATATAAGTTGGAATCGGCATCCACGATCTTTTAAATATTTTGGGACATAAATATATTTCCAAAATCCCAATTTTGGCCAAAATTTTTGAAAAAAATCATAAAATCAGCCAACGCAATTTTTCGATGATTTTTCTGGAATTGTTTTTTTAATTATATCTACTCTTCGTTCTGAAAAAGTTCCCGGTAATGAAAATTAATCATAATTTATATTTGTTCTGAAAACTGTGAAGAACCCTATTCATGGCGCTTATTTAATAACAGTGAAAAAGTGTTTTTGAAAGAACGCGTCCTGTTAATATAAAAAATGCCTCATGAGGTGCTCGTTATTATATTATACAGCAGGGTCCGGCGGATAGGTGAAACCCACTCAAAAACCTACGTAAGCCTCCGCAATCGCCCGCGAATCTGAAAATAAAAAAAAATCTCCATGACGTCCGGCGGAAAGGTGAAAGGCAAAAGATAGGGTTTATTGACCAATCAGAGCATATATTCCCAGGCGTCCAGCGGATAGGTGAAAGCCGGCGGGTAGGTGGAGGTTTTGAGCGACAAAACCTTCACCTATCCGCCGGACCCTGCTGTAAAAAGTTCCCTTTATATCATATCTTTTTCTTTATAATACAATAGTAAACCTTTTTTCCTGATTTCAGGTGAAAAACCGAAAATTTAAAAAACGGCTACGGTAGTGCATAAGGTATTACAAAGTTATACATCTTCTATCAAAAAATATCAAAAAGATCGTATGTGGTGGTTCGGAGTACACATTTTTGGTCGACATTTTTTAAAATGCTTATCTTTTCCTATGAAAAGTGCGTAGGCGGAAATCAGCACTACAAGTAAAATACAAATTTACGAAATATTTATTTTTTCGATTATATTTTCTATTTTTTTATTGAAACCGTTTGGTTTATGGTATACATAGAAATAAGAAACTTTGCATTTTTCGGACATGTCACTTTTTGTTGCATACGTTTTTTATTCAAATTGCTGGATTTTTACGCCTACGCATTTTTCATAGCAAAAGATAGGAGAAAAAAAGTCGACCAAAAATGTATACTCCGGTGATTCCATCTAACTAAGTTTGGAGCTATCTTTTACATATCAAATTAAAACACAAATTTTGTAATCCTGTTTTTTGGTATTTCTGTATTTCTTCAAACAATGAACGACGCTGAGGTTCCTTCTACAATCCCCAAGAATCAAATTCGAAAATTTTTATCGGATCAATTTTGCGCAAATATTCCAGATAAAAATTTGCGCGATTTTCTGCTGACAAATCTTATTTTAAACGGTGACGATGCAGATGAGTCATTCAGTTGGAAAGCAAATGTTGAAGTTTTGTTATCGGACCTTGAAAGCATTTCATTCTTTCCAGATTTTGAAGAGTCACAATTTCTAAAAAATACACTTTTTGTAAAAGGCGAAAATTCAGATTATATAAAATGGGAAAGAGATGGAGAAAGAATTTTATCTCTATTCCCATTGGCTACTCTAGAAACTGTACAAAATGTTGGGCACTGGCTTCATGCCGAGAAACCAAAACAATTTGTTTCAATTTGCGAAAAATTTCTGATAGATGATAAATCGAAATCATTTCATCACATTTAATAACTGATCTTTACCTCATATATATACTTAATTAAGGGGGTGGTCAACCCTGTAAAACCTGAATCCTGACATTTTTAAATGTATCTTATGGATAGATAAGATATATTATATATTTTCCATTAAAAATGGTATTTATTTAACGTTTCGGCTAAGGAGCCATCTTCAGAAGTGAGATAAAGTTTGAAACAGTTTGGGACGAAAAATGCAGTATTTTAGAATTCAGATTTGTGCGCGAAAATTATTTAAAAATTAGGTTTAAATATCAGAGCCTCAGATTTGCCCAATTTAAAGCTCGAGTATTTCAAGTTATAGCATCATCAGGAATCACACAAGTACATAAAAATGTCTGGCACTTGTGCGATTTTTGAATGTTTAATTCATTTTTTATTTAATTGGGCAAATCTGAGGCTCGAGTATTTAAACCTAATTTTTAAATAATTTTCGCGCACAAATCTGAATTCTAAAATACTGCATTTTTCGTCCCAAACTGTTTCAAACTTTCTCTCACTTCTGAAGATGGCTCCTTATCCGAAACGTTAAATAAATACCATTTTTAATGGAACATATATATAATATTGATGTCTCAAAACCAATACAATGATAGATAAGATGCCCACCTTGGATACAAACTAAATATATCGATACCTCGGTCCTTATGTATGCGATTGGCATAATTTCTATCTAGTTCTTCGCCGCCAAACAACGTCGTCAAACTCTTGGACCATAATATGGTCACCATTTAATATATAATATTGATTTTAAAATAGTAAAAACTACATTTTTTAACAAGCTTTCGAATTTTATTAATTCATCTTCAGGTAATGTGTTAAAAGTAAAAACTTTTGAAGCAGAACCTGAAGATGAATTAATAAAATTCGAAAACTTGTTAAAAAATGTAGTTTTTACTATTTTAAAATCAATATATTATATCTCGCAAAACCAAAAAAATATATAATATGGTCCATATTTTAAAATTTTCGCAATACTGTAGTCTATACAGCATGTAACGTTTTTGCTTTCTTTTTTCCAATTTGCATAATGTGCTATCCGCCAATGAGAACGATCNATTTTGGTCGTTAAACCAATCAAAACGGTGGAAATCAGATTTATGCAAATTGGAAAAAAGAAAGCAAAAACGTTACATGCTGTACATGCAAGAAAATTGCATAGAACCAAAATTAAATCAAATCTTGTTTTGGTTTTATGCGATTTTCTTGCATATTAACAAAAAGTTCAAAAATATGGTCCAGGAATTTGAAGACATTGTCTAGCTGCAAAGAACTAGATAGGAATCATGCTAATCGCATGTCGATTGAACCAATGGATATATTTTTAATGATTTTTGAGACCCTTTAAATCGGTCATTATATGCTTGGGTTGAGATGTTTGCACTCGTAAATATTTTACAACTGGTCTTCAAGGATAGAGGTATCGATATCCATCATGATGCCCGAGTAACTTAAATCTCTCATTTGCCTTTAAAAGAATAGGGAATAAGAGATTTAAGTTACTCGGGCATCATGATCGATATAGTTAGTTTGTATCTAACGTGCTCATCTGATTTATCTATAAGATACATTTAAAAATGCCAGAATTCAGGTTTTACATGGTTGACCACCCCCTTAAATCATAGATAGTATCTTGTTTGACATTTCGGCTCAAAGTGATAATTTATAAAACTCGATTTCTTACTTTTTCGTTAAAAACTTTTCTGTTGAACAGTGAAATTAGCTGATAAGCCGAAACGTCGAATAAAATGTTATCAATGATTGAAACAAATATATATACATATGTACATTTTATATCTCAAAAACTTACCTTATTTATTCTAGAATATTAAAATTATGCTCAAAACCTGCGTTATCTTCGGTCGCATTTAATGGGGGTGTTGCGTGTCAGGTTTTTGTCGGTTTCTTAACTTTCTAACGGGTCGTAATATAATTTTCAAGCTAGGTGCCACTGCAGTGCCGTTTTTACTGGAAAATTTTGATGGTTTTTAATTGAAAAAAATGATATTTTCTGGAAATAAATGGAATCGACAAAACTGCTCTGCATCCAAATGTTGTTTTGAAAGTTGTGATCTGACCTGAAATTTTAAATATATCGACAACGGGTTCCCCCTGGTCATTTTTTGCAACTGTTTTAGCTAAAATTTTTGTTTAATTTGGCTTTTGAAAACGACTAATCTTATCAAGTTCTTATATCTATTACGGCACTTGCTGCGTCTTATATGCCACTTTTTCAGCCAACATTTTTATTTAATTTCACCTGATATTTTAGTAGAAAAATGGAGATCTCTTGTTACTGATCCGATACCAGATTTCCTTCTTAGTTTCTAAATAAGTTATTGATAAAATGCTTCTAGAAAACTGTTTTAGTGCCTATTCTTAAATTTTCACCATATAAAATTTTCAAGACGGGAAAATAGCACGTGCATTTTTTTTAGAAACCTGGCTAAAATTTCGACATTTTAGCCGTCCCACTAAACTCAATCAACTGTAAAATATAATTTTGCGTTTTAAAGCAATTTAAAAAAAAAAAAATTTTGGCCCGCGTTTTTTACCGCCGCCTATTTCTAGTGGTGGCCCAGTCAAATCTGTCGCACCTAAAAAAAAGTAACTTCACTCAAGTAAAATGACCATTTTTTATAGAAAATTTTTTGCTTCCGAAACTCCATTTTTTCGAAAAAAGGGATGCCCGCCTTTTTTTTAATTTATCTGTCTAAGAAAGTGTCAAATTAAACAGCAGGAGAGAGAGAGAATTTTCTTGCAATTTGTAATTTTTTTTGAAATATTTTATAGAATGGTCGAAAGCAAATCGTTTTTGAATCTTCCTTCGCTAGATATGAGTACAGTGATGGACACGACTGCGAATCGGACAGTCTCAATGTCCGATCTAATCGCCAGACCTCAAGAATCATTTGTACTCGCAGAAGAAAAAAATACAGTAAATGGAGAAGAACTTCACAAGTAAGATCATAATAAAAAGCTCCCTAACTTAGAGCAGCTTCAGATATATCTATAAAGGTTTCAGTCATAAATTAAAATTATTTTTGAGCAGCTCGCTCACCCCTTTTCTTAATTTTAATTCACTTGAAAATTTCCCTAAAGATTCCTTGTGTATAATTTGCTAGAAACGATATTACGCAATAAGTCGGATTTTGAACCAATAATTCGAAAAAGGGGTTTTTGTCAATATTATGTTTTGGTCTCTAGCTCCGTTTGTGTTCGACATCAGACCAAAGTTTTTAATATTGTTTCCAGCAAATCATAGACAAGGAATCTTTTAGTCAAAATATTATAACTTTCAAAAAAAATGAATTCACGTTTTAAATACAATCCGACACCCAAGTGGTCGCTTTGCGACAAAAGTCACAATCCTCAGTGAAAAATACGGATAAATGGCCTATAAAATGGCCTAAGTCGAAAATGACCGCTTTATGCTCTAAAAAAAAAAAAAAAAATAGCGCTAGGGAGCTATTAACTTGTTAATACCCGCTACATTATTATGGTCTTTGAAAATGAGAATAAATGTAATTTCAGAGTATTTTTGGATATTTATCGGGAAAGTACATCTCAAACTTCCCTTTGTCCCGAAATCGAAAAATACTCTGGTGCATCGCGGGAAACGGGATTAATGCTGAAAGAGTTGAGTCGCCAACTGGAAAATGCGGGACGGGAAACTGCGGATATCCGATCCCTCTCGTCCGATATTCTGGCCGAAGCGTCCACTTGGCAATTATTACGGGATATCATGAGAAACAAAGATAACGAAGATATTGGTGGAGATGAAGAATCAGGAAATATCTACTCGGAGCTACTAAATTCAGAATCAATCTTTTCGAAAAATGAGGAATTACGGCACCTGACAGCCGTACTAGCTTGGCTAGAATCAGAACAAATACAAAACTGTGAAACCAATCATTATGCTAATATAATAAATCCACAAAATACCTTTCATAAAGGAAACGATTACAAAACACTGCACCTACAGTTTTGGATATACAGTATTGGTTGCTTTTTAAATGATCAATTAAAAAAATAGACAAAAACTAAATTTTAAATCGGCATTTTCATAGGCGGGATATTTGTCGGGTCAAATGTTCTCGAAAATGGCTCATCCGATTCTAAAAAAAATAAGTGGTTTACGGTAAATGTTTAGATCTCGGCAAGTTTTCAGTACATGGTAGATTTCCGGTTAAAAACGGTTAAATGTTCAAACATCGATATTTCAAAAACCGTAGGCTCTAAAGAGTTCATTTCAGCATCAAAGACACTAAAATTTTTTGGCAAATATTTTCAGGGCAAATTTTGTAATATGACCGTAAAAGGTCAAATTACAAAAATGCCGCGTATTGGGAAAATGCCGCGAAATTAGGAAACTTAAAACAAAATCGAGTCCCTAGCTGACGGTCCCTAGTCATATCAAAAATGATGCCTAGGTGGCCTTTTTTCAGGCGTCATAACCACCTAGGCATCATTTTCGATATGATATGACTCATATCACATTGCTATAGCATATGCTATCATACTACTAAGTCCAAACTAAACGAATGCGACTGACAAAAACGCGTAGGCGTGTAAGGCAAAAAGTTACGAGTTTGTAGAAAAACGTAGGCGTGCTATTCGAAGAGAGAATGTTTCACGGCCATTCCAAATATGTAAAAAATATCAACTGCACTTGCAAATTCTCATACATGTAGCATTCTGAATATTTATTCCCCATTTTGAAAAAATATAATTCACTAGAAGGACTTTAATAGGACAACCCGATAGGACAGGGTAGCGAGCCTAAAATGCATTTATATATATATATCAATATAATGAAATAATGTAAATGTATGTTTAACTACACACTACAACAAAAATTGTACATACAAAAATACGTAGGGACGCGCAGTTATTATTTACGGGCGCATCAGTGTTCTGGAACACATATCGCGATTTTTTCTAAAGTGGGATTAAATAATTATTTTTGTAATCGTTTTTTAAAGTGCAACTTGGTCGTCAATCTATTGATTTGAATCCTGATGTGTGTGCAAATGATCTGCACGTTCTTGACCAGCAAGCTATGACAAAGTTCAACGCCGAAGTTTATAAATTAATTCGAGCTGGCCAATCAGAACAAGCTTCTCAAAGATGTCTACAAAGTGGACAAAGCTGGAAAGCAGCAATGATGGAAGGAGCCAAATTTTATCATTACCCAGCAATTTTAGGTAACCAATAATTTCGCATTTTAAGGGGGTGGTCGAAGCAGTTGGTTTCTCTTTCAAATTTGTTTTTATTATTTTCTTCGAATAAACGAGAAAATCAATTAAAAATGGCCACTTTAACTATTCTGGTAAGTTGCCACATATTTTTAAACGCTCCTTGGAAAGTTATATGACATTTTTTTTTGGATTTTTGGTTGGAAAATTTTAGAAATATTTTGAAAATTTTCCTTGAGGAAATGAATTTATTGTTCATAATAATAAAAATTGATAAAATTCCTAGAAACGCAAGGACGTAAAAATATTTCGGATTCCTTTTTAATCCAAAATTTGAGAAACAATACTAGTATTCTACTAAAATCTGAAACCGTCGCAACCACCGAATTCATTTTTTTTTTTACTTTTTGAGATATTTTCAAATTTCGATGTTGGCGTAGTAGAAATCGTATGAATGAAATTAATTTAATCCGATGTTTGCAAGCAACTAGGGTCAAAATTACAGCGTGAGTCTTTTCGAATTCTCTGCATAATTTTAAAAATAAAACTTTTGAAATAAAAAATTGCTATAGACCTTAATAGACTAGGGTGTGCAGCGGAAACCCTACAGACTGAACTAAAACTCCTGATAAACATTTATTTGCTATCGGGGGGTAATCCGCCACGAAAAAGACGATTCCGAGCAAAGAAAATTTTTTTTTTGGGCCATCTAGTGGTCAGAAAGTGGAGTTTTCAAAAACCTCTATTTTCAGCACTAATTTCTGTTTTTGAGCATAATCAGCTCATTTTTTTAGTT
This sequence comes from Oikopleura vanhoeffeni, assembly GCA_004367855.1. Taxonomy (NCBI): domain Eukaryota; kingdom Metazoa; phylum Chordata; class Appendicularia; order Copelata; family Oikopleuridae; genus Oikopleura; species Oikopleura vanhoeffeni. The sequence goes on along the minus strand of SCLH01002197.1, from coordinate 123,014 downwards.
TTCTTCTTGCAGGGATCGTACTCAATAAAATTTGCTATTTTCTGAAAAAAATTTTTCGAAGAAATATTGGTCATTTGACAAAAAAAAATGCGGTAGGCGAACACTTTATAAGCTGAAAATATTTTGGCAATACTTATGAATAGCTTATATTTCATTTTTTCAATTTTATGCAGAATTCACAAAGCTTTCAATGCGCAATAGTGAGAACCATGCGGAAAGACTGCGGAAAAATTGCAAATGCCGATTTAATATTTTACCGTCATTTTCCTGGCCAAAAATGCCAAAAAACTAAAAAAAATATTTCATTTTATTTCGTCGTAGTTTTCTGTCCAGATATTTTCTTCCGTTTGGTCTCATTATTTTTAATTTAAAAATTTAGAATTGACCGCTGCGCACCCCTACCTATAGATTTTGGCGGTCTAGTGCGTCTGGGTAACAAATGCAGAGAATTCGAAAAGACTCACGCTGCTAAGTTTGACCCTAGTTTTGCAAATCGGATAAATTAATTTCATTCATACGATTGTCTACTACGCCAACATCATAATTTGAAAATATCTCAAAAAGTAAAAAAAAAATGAATTCTGGTGGTTGCGACGGTTTCAGATTTGAGTAGAATCTAGTATTGTTCTCTCAAATTTTGGATTAAAAAGGAATGCGAAATATTTTTACGTCCTTGCGGTTTTTAGGAATTTTATCAATTTTTATTATTATGAAAACAATAAATTCATTTTCCAAGGAAAATTTTCAAAATATTTCTAAAATTTTCCAACCAAAAATCAAAAAAAAAATGTATAACTTTCCAAGGAGCGTTTAAAAATTTGTGGCAACTTACCAGAATAGTTAAAGTGGCCATTTTAAATTGATTTTCTCGTTTATTCGAAGAAAATAATAAAAACAAATTGAAAGAGAACCAACTGGCTTCGACCACCCCCTTAAAATGCGAATTATTTGGTTACCTAAATTGCTGTTTGGTAATGTTATAAAACTGACCCTTTAAGCGCTCTAATCACATCATTGACTGCGTTCCTACAGCTTATTGTCCAACTCTTTTGGAAATAAGACATCTATTATGTCGCGAAGAGAGGACTTCCAAGTTGCTTAGTGTATTCTTGCGCAGCTCTATATTTATTCCAAATAATAATTATATAAACTCGAACCTTCTTGAAAACTTTTGTCATAATCTATATCCTGAGTTCTACCCATGTAACCCGTGCAGATCATTTTGGCAGTCTAGCTAACATCTAACGAGTCAGCGTTCGCTTAAGATTTCTCCAGACTAGAGAATATCGAGAACGACAAACAGCTGACACGTCTTATATATATAGAGGGATTTAACAGGGATTTACCCCACCGAATCACGGGAGGTATCATTTTCCCTATGGAAAATACCTGATAAATTCTAAACGCAACGTTCTGAAAAGTAAAAAATGCCCGTGGCCATCTTTCCAATATTCGTGATATCCCGAATGAAACATACATGAAATGCATCGCTGACCCGGGTATATAGACTGACCTATACTTGTCGCGCCTCTACGGACCTAAACGTATACTTTTTTTGAACACAGTGGTAGTAGTTAAACATGACATCTCTAACTAGTTATTTCATAAGGCTTTATATATAAAATTTAGAGACGAGTATTAGGATCAAAGGCCCTCACCCTTCCTAGGTCATCGTTCTAGACATTTCCAAAGACTTAGAGTTAGTACTAATATTATAGCGTGCGGTATACTATGTCTGCCCAATATATTATGCGTTATGTCCTATATTAAATATTGGAGCCGTGAATTAAATCAGTGAGCTCGTCAAGCCAGGGAGAGTGCCGTATATATAGAAGAATTGCAAGTGCAGTTGATATTTATTACATATTTGGAATAAGCCCGAAGATAATCATTCTGCATAAAGTATAGAAATAAAGAGCATTACAATATTCTCCTGCACAATATCCTGTGACGTTTTTGTGTGGGAATTCGTAGATAAGGTCCGATAGCAATAGTTGCTCATGGCATTCGAAAGTAAATATAACTATCAGTCGAAAATACCGACCTCCGGAGTCCTGAGCGTCTGAAGTTTTAACCCTAGAGTCACCCAAAAGAAGACACAACACGCTAAAAGAGCATACATTTTGATATGACTAGGGACCGTCAGCTAGGGACTCAATTTTGTTTTAAGTTTCCTTATACGCGGCAGTTTTTTGTAATTTTATCTTTTAGACGATTTGGAAATAAGAAATTTCAAACTCATAAAACGGTCATATTACCAAAATTCGCCCTTGAAAATATTGCCAAAAAAATTTTAATGTCTTTTGATGCTGAAATGAACCTTTAGGGCCTACGCGGTTTTCCGAAATATCGATGTTCGAACATTTAACCTTTTAACCGCGACATCGACCATGTACATGAACAATTTGCCGAGATCTAAACATTTACCGTCAACCAGCTTAATTTTTTTTAGAAGCGGATGAGCCATTTTCGAGAACCATTTGACCTGACAAATATCCCGGCCTATGAAAATGCCGATTTAAAATTGCATCGATTAAATGCATTAAAAAGCAGACAATACTGTATATCAAAAACGGTAGTGCAGTTTTTTGTATCGTTTCCTTTATTGAAAAAGACTATTTTGTGATTTATTATATTAGCACCATAATGATTTCTGGTTTTCACAGTTTTGTATTTGTTTCTGATTCTAGCCAAAGCTAGTACGGCAGTCAGGTGGCCGTAATTCCCTCATTTTTCGAAAAAAGATTGATTTCTGAATTTAGTAGCTCCGAGTAGATATTTCCTGATTCTTCATCTGCCACCAATATCTTCGTTATCTTTGTTCTCATGATAATCTGCGTAATACTGCCCAAGTGGGACGCTTTCGGCCAGAATATCGCGACGAGGGGATCGGATATCCGCAGTGTCCCGTTCCCGCATTTTCCAGTTGGCGACTCAACTTCTTTCAGCATTAATCCCGTTTCCCGGCGATCCACCAGAGTAATTTTTCGATTTCGGGCAAAGTGAAGTTTTGAGATGTACTTTGCCCGATAAATATCAAAAAATACTCTGAAAATGTACATTTATTCTCATTTCTCAAAAACGCATTAATAATGGTAGCGGTATTAAACAACTTAATAGCTCCCTAGCGCTATTTTTTATTTNGCTATAGCATTTTTATTTCAAAAGTTTTATTTTTTAAAATTTGTTTCTAGATATGGAGGGCGATGTTGAAGGGAGTGAAGCTCGAGATATCTGGAAACTCGCTGCATACAGTTTCAGTAGTGCTCCATCTTTGCCTCTTCACGAACGAGGAATAATTGGCGCCGTTTGTGGAAATAGTGAACCCCTTTTACAACTAGCCAAATCTTGGGAAGACAGAGTTTGGGCACTTTTAAAAGCCGCGCTAGGTCAGGGTGCAAACCAATGTGACAAAAACAGTCTTTTTAGAAATTTGAAATAGTTGAAAATTTTGAAAATCATATGAAGTAGCTTTCAAATAAGAATCCCGAAAATGTCTTTTGACCAATGAGATTTGATTATTTTCTTGAAGAACTTAAGGGGGTAGCGGTTGTAAAAATGTACCGTTGTACTCCACTTTATAAGAATACAAAACTGCTTCGGAACTTTTGAGAATAGCCATTTGGTAGATCTATCCTTAATCTACAAAAATAATTAATCAGAATAATTTTTGGCGGACCCTGGTAACCACCATGCAGCGAGTTCTAGAACACCTAATCAAAATTTCAAAGTTCTACTCCTGCAAACAAAATATCAATTATGGGTTAATTGGGACTGAGAAATCGATTGCGACTAATAAAAAATCGATATTTCCACGTTAAGTCTATTTTTGGAGTTTCACCCAAAATTCGTGAATTACAGAAATATTAATAAAAATTTGATAAAAATGAATTCTCCGTGAAAAACTAACCAAGAATAATATGTTTTCAAACTAATATCTTTATTGAGAGAAACAAGGTTTCTTATTATTTGTTATGCAATTAACACGCTAGTTTTATAATGAATCAGCGCGCGGTATCTGTGATCCAAAGAGATGAACGCGAAGTGACACAAATTCCATCAACATTTCAACGTTTCAATCAATTTGAATAATATCAGCTCTAGTTTTTTCCTGCTGGAGAAAAATTATGCGGTTTCAAAATCGTTTTCGTAAAATGCTTTACGAGTTTGTTACTAATTTATAAATAACTTCAGATATACAAAAATTATAAACAGTGATTACAGAACAATACTTTTTTTACATTTATCATTTAAATCACAAGTTAAAGACCTTTCAAAAGTTGTGAGAAAATACTCGGCAAAAACAACAATTGACATATAGAACCTCCTTAAATTTGCCAAATTCGCAAGCACCGAATTCGATTTGTAAAATGAATTCCATCGAAAAATATTTTTTTCGATATACAAGAAATTTATTTTTTTGAAATTTCGATTTTAGCGAAGAAGCACAATATTAATTGTTGGAATTTGTTTTCTTGTTCAAGGTCCCCCGTTTGCACCCTATATGAGATGTTTCTGTTGAAGTAGAAGTACGGGCAAATGTACTTGGTTCAAATGAGGATTTGCCCGCATCGTATTGGAAGCAAAAGCAACCAATTGAAAGTCTCCTGCATCGAGCTGGTGCTACTTCGTCTGATAGACAAAAGACAATTTATCGAAAAATTCAAGAATTATTAATCTTGGATAATTTTGAAGAACTTGGACGAGTTATGGATTCTATGGAAGCGGAAAATAAACATCAAGCCAGATTTTTGGCGCATTTAGCCATAGTTTTGCACCATGCAGGAATCTCAAGCATTTCCTTGGAATGTGTCAAGTAAGTACACTCATATACCCATTAAAGTATCATCACCCCAAGTGCTGTCAAATTTATTTCACAAATATTATGATATAATTACAGTTGGACGAACGTACTTTTTTTAATAAGTTTGGCATGGTGACTTTATAAGGTAATTTTTTTAATGGACCTGGAAGTGCGTCCTGATAAACGTACTTCACTGTATCCAAAAAAACTGTAATTTGACCCACTAGGGGGTTATCATATGAGTCATATTATAAAAAAAATAATTGCGAAACATTTTTTCTCGTGAAACTGCAGTTCCTCTGAGCTTAAAAATTTCCAAACTATTTCTGGGAAAACATTTCTCAAAAACGAATTTTAAAATTTTTACCGGTCAATTACTAGTTGTAACGTACATCGTTAAAGAGGTATTGAAGTCGGAAAAGGTGACATTTTTTTCATTTTTTACCGGATGTCCAGAAATGTCAGCTCTGAGAACACCACACATGTCTTAGAGCCAATTTTTGGGCATTTAGTACAACTTTTCTTCACATTTTTTGGCAATTTTTTTTGTAATTTGACATCCCCAAATTTTTTCTGAAAAAAAGTGTAATTTGACACCTTTAAATCTCAAATGTATAATTTCAAGTCCACAGGTTCTATGACTTAAAAGATAACCTAATTGTAATTCGACACCTTGATAAACTCACCTTATTTAACGTTCAGAAATTACGCGGATCTTATCGCAAATGAAGTAAACCCAGATGAAAATGCGCGAGAAGATGCTTCCTTAGTTGCTGCATATTGTTATATGTTAGACCAGGTAAATATCCAGTTCAATAAAAATCGTCTGATAGACGCCAAACGCATATTTTTGTAATTTTATTTTCAGGAAAACTGTGCGTCCATTTATTCAAAGTTGTTGGTCAATTTAAGTTGTATGAATCAAGCACACCAAAATTTTATGATTGATCTTGCTAAACAGGTAAAAAAATAATTTTAATCTAACAATTCTGGTCTTTTTAGGACCCTACAAGTCATCGGTTGAGAAATGTTCGAAAATGGAATCTTATTGAAATTTTCGGCCATAATATATGGTACATTTTTTTTTTAGATACCACACGAAACGGAGTTTCTCTAGTCAGCGAAATAGGCACATTCGATCTTTTCTTGACATTTAAGGTCATAAATAACTTTTGCGGCATGCAGAGCCGGATTCTTTCTATTTCGGTATTTTACGACCCGTTTTTCACCTGGAAATTATCGTTTCTCGAAAACCGCTCTAACGTTTTTCATGAAACTTACTGGAAGGGTCCAAAAAAATATAAGAATTATCGAAAAAAAGTCAAAAATAAAATCTGACACCCGGTGAGGGTGTCATATTACAATGATTTTGCTTATCTTTAGATTGTATGAGGTGAAATTCGACCAACTATGGGCATCTGTACAGTTTTGACTCGGGAATCCAATAAACTTATCAAAAATGAAATATGACACCGATGAGGGGTCATATTACATGATTTTGGTATATTTTAATTGGATGAGTGAAATTCCCGCCCAAACATGGCCATGGGTGAAGTTTGACCTCAGGAATCAAAAAAATTATCACAAATAAAATATGACACCAATTTGCGCATCCTAATTATGGCCCAACATTTCGCAAAAATATTGTGGACCAGTTCTGAACAATCTCACCGGTAGTTTTGAGGCCTCCAAAAAAAGATATTTACTAAATATATTTTTAGCATGGGCTGAATGTATCTGGAATAACTCGCATGGCTGTCATGGAGCTACAGCAGAGTCAATCTCATGACAGTGATCTGAATGCTCTGGATTTACTTATTGCCAATAAAGAACTTTCGGTAAGAAATCTATAAACGACCATTATTAGCTTCATGATTACTTTTTTTTAATTCTTTCAAATAAATATTTCATTGACTAATCAAGCTGGTTTCATGAACCAATAAAAAACTCAGACATTTTTGAAATTTTCCACCTATAAAAATATTTCCCACCATTTATTTTGAACTTTGACATCAGAAAAAAAAATGATATCTGACACCGAAAAAAATAAATATGAACCCAAAAATGTTTGAAATTTGACGCCAGAAAAAAATGTAATTCGACACCAAAAAATAAAATATAAACCAAAATTTTTTCGAAATTTGACGCCAGAAAAAAAAATTGAAATGAATGTCTAAATGTCTAGAATGTCTAAAACGTTTCGAAAACCTAATTTGATTAATTTTTAGTCGTCATTGGAAGTAGCTTGTGAAATTGTTCGAAATATGATCGTTATGTATCGCGAGGCTGAAGCCCGAGCTGCAGTCGAACGGTTAATCGAATGTGGCGCCGAGGAGTTAATTAACAATGAGGCTTTTCTCGCAATCAAATCACATTTAGAAGCTATGGAAATATTTAACAAATGGAATAAATTAGAACAAACAAGACTCAGTTACAAAGCAGCACTTTCTATCGACCCATCCCTGTCTTTTGTCAAGGTAAAGATACTCTCATACTTCGGGAAATGGTTTTATAGCAAAACATTTTTTAGCAAAAAGATATTTTTGAAGTTAAGCAGATGTGTATTTCTGGTATTTATGTATTGAAATGTAGGTTCATAAATATTTTTTATTTAATTTTTTTCTGTTAACCCTTCAACGCATAAGAGCAATTCGGGGTCTCAAATTTTCTTCAAACCGCCTCAAGACGCAAAAATAATCAATTTAGGAACTTCAAATTAAAATGTGTCGAAGAGTTTCCAGTTTTATTTTCAAAAGTATTGTTCAAAATTTTTTCGACTAGCCGTTACAAATACATTTTTTTTATTTTGGATTTTTGCCAAAATTTCCTAAAATTATGATAGCGTAAATACGAAACAAACAATTAAAATTATGAGTATATATATATCTATAGAGTTTTCAGGATATTATCCCAAGCTTCATATTATCATTCTATGTTTTGTTCTGAACTTGCGATTCAGAGTTTATTTTTTTCATGCGTGTGGGGGATATCGATAGTTTTATGAGTGAGGGGGTTAAAAAATTCGTTTAAAAATGTTTTGTGGCAAAATTTTTATGAAAAATCTTTAAAAAAAAACTTGCCAGGAGTTTATTAAAAAATGTGCACAATATTTGTATATACAATTTTAGCGAGTTCAATTAGAACGAGAAAATGAAGTGAGATTGACCGATGAATTAAACTGGAAAAATGAATTGAAAAGTTTGGCTGCAGAAATGAAGAAAAAAGTTGCGTTTATTCTCACCACAAATTCTAAATGGTTTGACGACAAGGCAAAAAGGTATAATTTACTTTCTTAAGATTTATAAAACAAATTCACTTTTTTTCAAATTTTTTTCGATAAATTTGACTTTTTCATTCTAGATATCAAGAAATTTGACACTATAATTATTCGATTTTTTTATGATATATTTGTTAATTTAACTCGTTAATTTTTCTTTGACATTTTTTTTTCCATATTTGAAAATTTGACACTTTATTTCTTTTAAATTCGAAATTTGCTTCTTTAAAAATAAATTTGAATATCCCAAGTTTATAAAATACTACAGTTGACTATCTATAAAATACTAGTTTGACATCAAACTTGTTTCAATTTGACTTTTCAAAATTAATTTAAAATTTGATTCTCTAAAATCTAAGTTTTGACATTTGACCCTCTAAAATCTAAGCTTTGAAATTGGACCCTCTAAAATCTAACTTTATTTTTTTCAGTGTGTGCATTCCGCTGCTGGCAATTTCTAACATTCGAGTTTTGCTTGGTTCCAAAATGTTTCATGAATGTCTGGAAGTAGTCAATTTGATTGGAGGTGAAAAGCATCAGCTCTACACGGCTCTAAATACTCAGACAGCTCAGAACATAATTGATCTAGCCGCCGAAGCTACTGCACGAATATTAGGGAAATGGAGAAAAATTCTAACTGATTTAAAAATATCCTTTTAGTTATAATTTCCTGTTCCACTGCCCCTAATTATAAATTGACTCGACAAAATTTGAAAAAAACTTGATTTTTCAGTAATTATCATTTTTTGGTTTTACGAGTGAATATCCAAACCATCGGCAACGCGTCACTGGCGAATTGATTTGTTCTCGATGAAATATTAGCCAACCAGGGGCTATCGAAGATATTTTATTGAGATTAGGCCAGTTTTTGTAGGATCCAGCCTTTAGCTTGCGTAAGGGAAATGTGTCAAACCTTTCTTGTATTGCCACCTTTCTTGACCACATAAAAGCGACACCAGAGGACCCAAGCCAAAAAATGGTAAAACTATCTCTTCCCACGTTTTATGTCGAAATTATCTGAAATTTTGACATAACTTGTGAAAGTGGTAGGCGAAAATTAATCTCGGTCAAAATTTTAAATTTTGCTCTAGTTTTTCTAGAATATGTAGAAAACCATCGTTTTTTGGCAATTATCTGTCGGAAAAACTATCTCCTAGGATTTTTATCAAATTGATTTTTCGATTGAAAAAGTAGCCCATAATTGTCCTACCGCCATTTTAAAGCTAATTTTTCCCGGTTCGCGCCCTGAATAATGAAAATGTTAAGATGTTTGTGTATCTGAGTAAAAAGATCTCGGTGCCAAATGGGTTGCCCCTCGAGTCCCTTTCCTGGAACAATTTAGATGGCTTTATTGCAATAGGTGGCGAAGAGGGACTTCTGAAAGTACTAAAATTAGAAGAACCAAAAGATACTCAAGAAAATAGGATAAAGGAAGGTTTGCTATTCAACCCCCCCCCCCCATTTTTGAGGATTGCAAAAAATATTTCATACCGTAATTTTTGTATATTTTTAAAGATTGCGTTTAATTATTATGGTTTTTGAATTATCAAAAAAGCTCAAATCTTTTTCGGTTTTTACATTTCAGACGAAGACATGGCAAACTTCAATTGCAATTTAAAAAAAAAAGATCGTACTTAACTTTACCATAAAAACATTCCTTGGTTCGATACGTTTGTAACAAGACAGCTTTTTAAGATGCAGTGCAGTATTTGTAATACGATTCTTTTTAGGGGGTGGGAGTCGCAAAAAAGACAAAAAAAAAACTTTTAAGGGGGTACCTTACGCAATAAAAGGTGTTTTCTAGGACGCGCTAGAACCAAACTATACATTGCACGGTTTTTTAACCAATATCACAAGAACCACCAAGTACATGGGTTAAGGATAGATCTACTAAATGGCTATTATGAAAACTTCCGAAATTGTTTTGTATTTCTATAAAGCGGTGTTTAAATATACAATTATGCCACCGGTACCCTCTTAAAAGCACCTCACGTTATAATTTTTTTCGAAAATTTGTGACAAATAAAATATTTTAAACGGGGGTAAATTAGTTAGCCTTTATATAGGGTCTCTCGGCACCTTCTAATTTGGACATGAATGAAGGACTGGATGGGCATTCGACCACGGTTAAATTGGTGGTTTGGAATGAAAAATATCAAAAATTAACTTCAGCTGATAAATCTGGAAGGATTATTGTTTGGGTCATGTACGACGGAAGATGGTATGAAGAAATGATTAATTCAAGGTACATATTTCACGAATCGGCCTAATTTTCACCTCAAATTGTATTTCTTTAATTCATGAAAAAGTCCTGAAAATAGCAGTTTTTGCTACTATTTATCCGTTATCAAAAATATATTTTTTAATAAAACTATTTTAATTTTAATTAATTTATGATGAAATCTTATAAATGAAATCTTTAAAAAAGTAAATTCTTTGAAAGTGAAATTTTCAAAAAAATTCTTTGAAAGTGCCTGTTCCGAATTTTTTGGAAATTTTCAAAAAACAATTAATTGCTTTTTTTTATCGGTACGCCTACCTAAGGGGTATCTGTTCTGAGAGAACTAGACTAGATAGCGACAAACGGTTTTTTGCATCAGAATTTTAACCGAATTTGGAACGCA